>NC_061161.1:59154801-59192301 GCF_022113875.1 Hydra vulgaris
AATTACAAATATGTTCTGAAACTGTAGAACAGAGTTTATGTTCTCTTGCTGGTTGGCTAATTAAAAAAGTCTCTTTATGTCAATTATGCACAAATAATTTATCTCAACCATCTGCTGAAATCTGTGGTAATTTTGATGAATTTGTCTATACTAAGAAATATGAAACAAAAAATCATTCAATAGAACCAAGTTCTTGTTTACGCGAAGTTGTAAGAGTAATGGAAGCCATTTTCACTAACAACATTAATAAAATAATTGTATGCAAAAATATAGCAGGAACTATCATTAAAGCTATCAAGAAAGACTGCAATTTCGTTTTTTTATACAACCTCCACCCAAAACATGCATCGCATTTGGAGAGAAAACTGATACACTATTTTGTTGATATTCGAATTTATTATTTCATCAAATTTTACAATCGTGACATAGCTCCACGTTATAAAAAATGCCTTAAAAAAATGGCTCGTATTACTCATAAATAGTAAAAGATTATATTTAGTTAAAAAATGTGTATTTATTTATAATGTACTAAATTGAAATTATAAATTCTAATATCCTTTAATTTTTTTATATTATATATAAGATTAGGATAATAAAAATAGCAAAAACATATATAAAAGTATAAAAAAACAATATTGAAAAAATATCAAAACTAGAAGGAACATTTGAGTTGTTTTATACTAACAGAGCTCAATAAACAATTCATACAGCAGTTGTATAATTTTAGGCTACTAAATAAAATGTCTAAATATTGAAACATTTACAAAACTATAATATAGCCTTATTGTAGGGTTGTTAAAAATTTTTCTTATGTTTAGTTGAAACCCTGATTGCTGTCTACCATACAGTTATATTATAAACCTTCTAGCATACTGCAGAGGGTAGTTAAGAATTGAAACGTACATATATTGAAAAAAAAAACAAGTTTATATAACTAATACGTTTACTTCGTTAGACAATGTAACATGTGTAACAATGTTACATTGTTCAAATGATTGTTACAATAATTTTTACATTGTTAGTAAACAGTGTAGCAATATACAATTTTAAAAAAGCTGTAATATATAAGTTTAAAATAGTATGACTTTTAATTTATGGCATTTAATGTTTGTATTTTTGTTATATTTTGAACATTAAAAATAAAATTGAATGTTATTTTTTATTGTTCAAAATATAACAAAAATACAAGCTTTAAATGCTATAAAAAGTTTTATACTAACATATTCCCGCGTTATCAAAACAAACTATTTAGTTTACAAGTAAAAAAAGGTTGATGCTACATCTTATTAAAGCATTATTGTTTAAAAATAAGTTAGACCATCTTTACAAAAGCATTATTCTGTCAAAACGTATTTACATACGTATTGTTGTTTACAAATCTGGCTGTACTAGACATCCCAGAATCCCCGTTCGCCGAATTACAAGAAATCGAGCGAGTCGTACACCACTGGTTGAATTGATCAAATTTGTGACATGCAGCGTGACATGCAGCGCGTGACATTGCAGTGACATGCAGCGCGTGGAATTTTTAAATTAAATAATAGCCTGTAAATATTATATTGCGTTTGATTTAACCGCCTTTAAATAAGTAAAAGGGAAGTTTAAATTTTTTATATCTAGTTTTAAAATAATATGTTTATCTTAATATTTAATATATTAAAGACATTATTATACTATATTACTATAACAAACTTGTTTTCTTGCCGTTTTTATTATTGATAAAAATAGTTACATGAACGCCATATAAATACCTTTTTGGCGCTAAAAGTGGAGCTTATGCACAAAATTGACACTTAGCATATTATATTTTTTTAAGTAAAAAAATTTACATAACTTTTATAAACCGGTGATGCAATTCAATGTAAACTAAAAAGGTTTTCGAGAGAAAAAAACTCAATAAAACTTCAAGTCTATATAAAAAAATGCGCAGTATTGAATTTAAACTAGTTTATTTAAAATACAAAGATCTACGATGATAAAAATTCTGAATATTAAAAAAAAAACCTACAATTTCACTAGCTTAAAATAAAATAAACTGGGAAAACATAACATATATTTCGATTGGATAATTGGGTTCCGCAAAACTCAGATACGCCAGAAGCTAGTCTAAAAAAACCTATTTACTTTTTTACTCTCGACATTTAAAGAACTATCTTTTTCCTGTGTTCCTTTTAACAAAACAAATATGAATATATGTAAATATTGGTGAAAATTATTTGTTTAAACTTTATTTCAAAAATTTGATAAGACAATGTCCGACCAAAACAACTTTTGGTCAGTTATATAAGACACGTAGGTAGAAAATTTCCTTTAGAGTAAAGAAAATTTTCTACCCTCCTGTCTCTTATATAACTTTTACGATTGGTTTAATTTTTTCAATTAGACTTATTTTTCAGTGAAAACTTTTGAACTTTACTAATAACTAACTCCTAAAGTTAAGTAATTAGTTATTAGCGAAGTTCCAAACCTTGATATTGTAATATTTCAAAAAGTTTATTAACTAATGTACTGGTCCAATTATTTCGAATAGCACAATCTAAAAGTTGTTAATTAAAGATATTGAATTATATTGAATTATCAGCATTAATTCTCTGTGTTATTAATAGGTTTTCCTTTTGAAAAATGACTTTGCATGAGATTCTGCAATGTCTAAGTTTTTCAAACAGTCAAAACTTGGTTCTTGATATAGTATATCAATTATTATACTTGAAATACAATATCAAGTGTATAAGTATATACTTAGTATATATATATGCACTGTAAAAAAAAAAGGTTTCCAAAAAAGGTTTTTCACACTTGCATAAGGTTTTCTACCACTAGAAAACCTTTTGGTGTGTAAAAAAAGGTTTTTTGAAAGGGTTTTATTTTTTCGTTCGTCGTAAATCATATAAAAAACCCGAGTGCCGTTTATTGATATCGAGGCATAATTAAAGAAGGATAAAAATAGAAAGGGTTTTAAATAAAATTACAATTGCCTAGAAATATGATATTTTAAATAAAATAAATAGTATTTTTATTTTATTATACTTAAAATTGTATTTTGTTAAAATTTTTAAAGTAAAATACGCAAAATTGTATACTTTTTAAGTTAACCGATTTATCTATGAGATTCCTATAGGTCAATTAAAATATTTTTACAATTTTAAAGTAAAGCTAATAATTAAAATTTAAAGTAAAACTAATAATTAAGTTAAAGAATTATGTCTGCAAATATTAAAAACTGGTCGCCTGCAGAAGTAGCCAAATGGCTGTTAGATAATGGATTTAATGAAAAGACTGCAGCCGAATTTGAAAGTAATTTTTTTATTATTATGCATTTTATAGTAAACATTTTAACTGTACTGTTTACATTTCAGATTCCTGATAATATACAATAGCCAAATATGCCCCAATTTTATTGTGAATGTGGCAACAATTATTTTTCATTTGGAAAGTAAATACTTTCCATCTTTCCATCAACGACATCTTATCTTGTTTCATGAAAATCAGCCTCTTTTTTACGTTAGATGTGTTTCAAGTGCATGCAAGCAAACTTTCAAAAGTGCTAATAGTCTAAAAAAATATGTTCAACGAAAGCACAGTAATTTATTTAGAAGCTGGTCTAATGATAATGAAAGTGATCAGGGGAGTAGAAATAATAGAGATGATAACATCATAGATTCATCTGAAACAACCGAAGAATCAAATGATCAAAATAATGTAAAGTTAGATCAAGATTTTAAATGTAAAAATATTACTGATATGCTTAACACTTTGGAAAAACATTTTGCATTTCTTCTTTGCGACTCAGAGAAGTGCACATACTTCCAGCTTCTGTTCATGCAGAAATTGCAAAAGATATACAAAACCTACTTTTGATTACACTAAGTAGTTTTAAGGATGTTATATGTCAATATTTATTCAAAAATAATATTTTACCACTAGACAATGATTGGGCACATATAACAGACACAGAAAGATTGCTGCAATTCATGGGTGAGATGTCTTCAAGTGAAAATAGACTAATTGGATTATTGAAAAGCAAAAAAATGATTGCAATGCCAAGACAAATAGATTTTAGAAAAAATAATACAACTGCTGTTTTTCAATACATTCTGATTCTAGAAGTTTTATCAAAATTAGTTTCCCATGAAGATGTTTACAATTGTTTGGGTGACAGTTACAATCAGTCTTTTTCTAATAATGATTTTATGATGTCTTTTTGTGACAGTGAACTTTTTCATAGTGACAATTTTTTTTCTGAAAATCCAAGTGCATTGCAGATTCAGTTATATGTAGATGTTGAGCTTTGCAATCCAATAGGAGCTAAGCGAGGGAAGCATATAGTGACTGCATTTTATTTTTTGTTAGGCAATATTCCATCTAAGTTTCGTTCAAAGCAAAAGTTTATTCATTTGGCTTTATTGATTGAACATAAATTTATAAAAATGGCCGAATATGACTACACTGAAGTTCTTCGTCCATTAATTTATGATTTATATGTACTGCAGAGAAAAGGAATTGAGGTTTCCGTTAATGGATTACGTCAACGTTTAAAAGGCAAACTTACAGGTATATCAGCTGATATGCTTTCAGCTCATGCTATAGGAGGATTTTAGCAGTATTTCCATACTGGAAGAATTTGTCGTTTCTGTATGGTGGACAAGTCAGAAGTTGGAAATAACTTTAGTGACAGCACTCTTCGTCTCAGAACACTCTTCGTCTCAGAACACCAGAAATTCATGAATACCACTTAGCTGCTATAATTGATAATGCAGCAAACAAGAATGTGTATGGTGTTAGCAAAAAGTGTGATTTTTTAGAGTTAGATAACTTTGATGTACTTACAGCTTTCCCTCCAGATATAATGCATGATTTATTTGAAGGCATTATGCCAGTAACTTTGAAATGTGTTATCAAACATTTGTTACGTTCTTGTAATACATTATCAGTAAATAATATAAACGATTCTATAAACAAAATTCATTTAATTCATCTAATCGCCCTTGCCAATTACCTAAAAACATTGCATCAGATAAAGCACACATAAATGGAACAGCTGTACAGAAATTAGAACTTTTCCTATTGTTTCTGCAGTTAGTCGGTAATGATGTACCACATGGAAATATTGGCTGGGAGGTTTATCTTATACTTCGTGAAATATGTGACATTGTTATTGCCCCAATTGTAGATAGTGACAGTATATACATGTTAGAAGAACTAGTTGCTATGTTTTTGAAAACATTTTCTGAAGTATTTGGTTCTGAATATATTATTCCAAAAATGCACATGCTTGTTCATTACCCTCGTCTGATACGTCTTTTTGGGCCTTTACGAAATTTTTGGTGTTTACGATTTGAATCTAAACATCAGTATTTTAAAAAAGCTGCCTCAAATGGACGATATTTTAAGAATATTACCAAAACATTGTCAAAGCGTCATCAAATGTTGCAGTGCTGGGAAATGCTGACAGGTGATATGCTTTTATCTAATTATACTGTGTCTGGAAACGCACCTAGATTTTTTCATAACTTGGATGTTAAAGTACAAGAAGCTATAAGATTGTTACTTAATTTAGATATAGAAGGGAATGAATCTATAGTTATAGCGAAATCAATATCAGTTGTATATATTTATAGTTGTATATATATATAGTTGTATATATCATATGTAATAATGTATATACATATTACTTGCTATAACCTTGTATAATTACTTTAATGTGATATTATTTAGATGTCAAAAGTATATCATGTCAAAAATGTATATTTTGGTTACTGTTCACAAGCTGATTGTTGTAAGATAATATACCACTCTATGTACAGTTGTAACTTCTTTTTATTAGTTGGCTAATGTGGTACAAGGTGAGGATGACATAAGCATAAAAAAACATCAAGATGCTTTAAAAAATGAAATAAAAAAACAGACACCAAGCTTTGATATAATCAAAGAAAAAATGAAAAGAACTTGTGAGTACAGACAACTTTTCTGCCATGCCCACACAACTGCAGAAGTTCTGGAAGGATTTCCGTGTTTACGACTAAATATTTTTGTAAGATTATATAAAGAACTATTGTTCTTTTATAAAATGTACTTTTTTTTACAATATTTTTATTGACTTTCTTTGACAGTTATGAAAGACTATATAAAAATTATTACCTTATGAACATTTAAATTTTAAAGTATAGGCTTATTTTTGTAATAACATAATGTAGGTGAATTTTACAAATGATTTTTTTAAATTAAAATTTACAGCAGATGTGCTTTTGCTGTATGGTGTAGATGTAACCAATTTAAAAATGAAATTTCTAACCCTTTATGATGGTGTGATCAAAGAAGCAGCCAAAAGATGCAAAAAATATTGTGAATATTCAAGAATGATAAACAAATATTTAGAAAAAACTTTGGACAATGATAAACAACAGGGTAATTTTTATTTATTTTTATTTTTCATTCTTACAGTTCTGGTTTTATTGTAAAATAAAAGTTGTAATTTTCCAACATCAATTAATACTAGTTACAGTAGGCAATGAGTTACATGAGTTTAGTAATTCCACGAGTAATTCCAGCAAATATTGATTAACTTGAAATCATTTGACCATTTCTTAATACATTACATGTGTGCTAATACTGCTATTTTATATATACTAGTTTTATCAAATATATTATTTTGCATATATTTACAATTAAAGATATAAATACTTTTAGATTGGAAGGTGATGTTTGTTACATTGCTGTTACCCTCATTATTTGGGGAGAAAGAAGAGTTGTTTTTTCCCTTACCAAAGCAGGTAGATGTTTATTGGTACATTGTACACTATTTAGGAAATTGCACTTGATCTTTTTTTTTTTACAGTCCATTTTTTATAGTCGATTTCAATATAATATATTTCTTATTTATTTAACTATATAAACTAATATATATTTTATAACAAGATGGTCTAAGAAATATTAGGAAATATTAGATCTAAGGAAATGCAAAAATTTACTGGTTTGAGGAAATAAGTTATTGAATATTTTAAGTCCATGTAAATACTCTCATACGAAGGACACAATTTAAAAAAGTGATGTTGTTCTTTAGCTGAGGAGTTCGCAATAATTTGTATTATATGGTAATGTTTTCAAATAAAAAATTTTAAAATTGAATGATTTTCAAAGTTTTGTACTAAAGGGTTTTTAAGTTGTTGCAGGTTGTTTTTTTAATGAAATTAATTATTATATTTATTTATTTATTTATACAGCAAATACCACTTAGTCCAGTCATATTGTCACAAGACGACGAGTGGAATATATCAGTCGACAAGGAAGTTTTGTTTCTTAAAACTATTTCCACTTTTTCCGCGGCTTTTCAAGCATGGTTTGCAGCATTTTGGATATTCAGCATTGAATTCCCAAAAGGATTGTCCAATACATGTCAATTTTTAGAAAAAGTGCTTCTTGGTGGGAAAGGAAAATAGCCAAATATTGTCAGCAAATGGGGCAACCGTCTTTTGCACTAAAATATGACTTTTGTTTTTTGTCTGTTTTTGTTGTAAATCTTTATAATTTATTTATGTTTTTTTGTCACTAAATTTGAAAAAACTTCTGAATATTTGCAATATTTCTAAATTTTATTATATTTTATTGTGCTACTGGGCGATTTCTCAATTTAATTTTTGAAAATAGGTCTTAACGTTCAATAAACTTCAATATCACTTATAACGTTAAAATATAATAGTTGTAATAGTTAAATTTGTAGCAGAAAATTTGTATGATAACTCATAATAGTTTAATAAATTTGCTCATAATAGTTTCATATTATAGTTTTAACGTTATTTTCCAATTTTTTCAGTTTTGTACAACTTGTTTTTTTTTTGTACAACATTTATTGACATGTCTCTAATGTTTTTATTATTTTATGTAAACTTTTTTGTATATTAATTTAATGTTATAAGATTTTAAACATCATTAAATAAGTTTTTTTATTGAGTTTCCAAATTGCAGTGGAATTAAAGAATCTAAACATTTGCATATAAGCAATATTATCTATAAATTAAAGTGTATATTCAATCTATCCTAAATATAAAACTTTATACGTTATATATATCCAACTTTATACGTGCTTGAAATCGTTATTGCGCAATATAAAAAATTTTTGAATAATTTATAATTCAAATAAAAAAAAAAGTACAAGTTAAAAAAGGGTTTTCTAGTTTCGGATTAAAGGTTTTTAAAAAAAGGGTTTTCTAGAAAACCCTTAAAGGGTTCCACCCTCGGGACAAAGTAAAAAACCTTTTAGAGCTATTTAAAAAACCCTTTTTTTTTACAGTGTAAGTATATCATATACCTAGTTTTCAACTATTTCTTTCAATATCTGTATCAATTTTAATAACACCTTTAAAGGTTATACCTATAACTTGATTCTTTCTTTTGTTGTGATGTTTTTTTTTCCAGTGATACACAACATAGAGTAACTAAAGCCACATCATAAAGGTGGCTTTTGTTACCCCATACTTTATAATAAGTCAAAATTCCTTAAGTAATAAATTTTTTCTCTTTTTTAGGACTAAAAATACCTCAAAACCCAAAGAAGAAGCTTGGTAGCCGGAAGTATAAGGATTACACAGATGAAACGCTGAAAATAGCTGTAGAAAAAGTGAAGAAAGGGTCATCTTTAAGAAAGATTGCTGAGAAATTTGCTATATCAAGATTCGCTCTCACTGATTGGTAAGGTTAACAAATGTGGTAGGCCTCCAGTTCTTAATTCTGAAGAAGAAAGAAGAAACTTAATGTCCTACCAGGAAAGGGGATTGAAGGGATTGAAGACACAATTCTGATCAATGATGATGATCCTCAACCAAATAGTTCCAATACACCCAATACCAAAACAAAGGAAAACCACAGCAAACTAAAGACTTTGAAACATAATAAGAAACTTGCGAATTCCGACTCATTTGATGATAGTGATGACCAGTATTCTTTGAGAGACTCAAATTCAGATATGGATCCAGAAACATTTAGTGACCTGGAATCGGAGATACCAGTAGATCTACAACTAGAAGAAACAACTTATGACGAACCCCCCAAAATAGGAGTCTCTAAAGGAGACATTAAACCTGATATTTACGTCATTGTTGAGCTCATCTTTGATAAGAACACAAAAAAAGAAACCACCAAACAGTTCTATGGAGTCATTCTTAGAACTTGTTTTGAGAAGAACGAAGTTACAGTAAAGTTTTTCAGAAGAAGCTCCAAATCAAAAGGAAATGACTATATATTTCCAAATGTTGATGACGAAATGGACATTCAGTTAACAGACGTCATTTCAATTGTGAAACCATCCAAAGTAAACAGAGGACGTTATACTTTTCCTTATAAACTACCGGTAAAGCACTGATTTCAACAAGACCTATTTTAAATAATATTTTTGTATCTTTTTAATATTTTTCTTAAACAATAAAGCTTTTTTCTTGTCAATAGTGGTTCTTTATTGTTACAGATGCATGATTTATGGATTTAGTTACCTTAGCACTCTCTAACTAAAGCCAAACATTGCTTTTTAATGGATGGCTTTTGTTACCCCTTTTCCAGGGGTAACTAAAGCCACCATGTTTTCATTTTTTTTATTAAAAAAATGTATATTTCTGCAATTTATGAATATATTTCTTTAATATATGACCACAGACCCAAGTTTTGCAATATTTATTTAACCTATAAATTAAAGGGTCTGACTTGGGCAGAAGTTTGAATTTCGAAAGTGGCTTTAGTTACCCCCATCTACAGTAATTAAATGTTTAAATATATATATATATATATATATATATATATATATATATATATATATATATATATATATATATATATATATATATATATATATAAATTAGCAAGAACCTGTCTGTAAGTCGCTTTTCATTAGGTGTTTTTAAAATTCTCCTTGCATCTTTGGGAAGTTCCAAACCTTGATTTGCCAATATTTCAAGAAGATCATTAACTAATGTACTGGTCCCATTATAGAATAGCACAATGTTGTCGAATAAAGACATCGAATTCAAAGAATTATCAGGATAATTGTTCTATATATCATTAACAGGTTTTCCTATTGAAAAATTCGATTCTGCGTGAGATGTCTAAATCTTTGAAATTGTTAGAACTTGGTTCTTGATATAGCAATACTATACTAATAGTATATCAAGTATATATATACATAGTATAGCATATATTCCGTTTTAAACCGTTTCTTCCATTATCTGTAAAAATTTCATTACCTGTATCAACAATACCACAATTTTTAAGTAATTGATAACAAAAATATAAATTAGCTAGAACGTGTCTATTTGTCGTTGTAAAAAGACTTCTTTAATAATTAAAAAAACATTTTAAAAATGCGTTACTTAAAAATTTTAGGAAGTTTTAGCGCTTGCGTGATTTAACTGATTTTTTTTTTTTTAATAAAGCATTCTGGATATTTTTTGGACGAAAAAATTATTGGACGCGAAAAAGACGTTCAAAAAACGTTTAAGACGGACGGATGCGATTTGAACGTACTAAGGACGTCTTTTTTACGTCCCGTGCCCACTGGGTATAACTTTAATAAATTAGCGATTTGTATATACATTTGTATATATTTGTATATATATATATATATATATATATATATATATATATATATATATATACATATATATATATATATATATATATATATATATATATTTATATATATATATACATATATATATATATATATATATATATATATATATATATATATATATATATATATATATATATATATATATATATATATATATATATATATATATATATATATATATATATATATATATATATATATAATTGTAGTTTTCTCTCAGAAATATAACATTAAGTGAAAATGTTTTTTTTTCTTTACTCAATTAGAATTTGTCTCACAAAATTATAATCAAAATTTATACAAAATCATGTCTAATATATTACCATTACAACCCACATAAACGTATTTACAATCTCACCTTAACCTTATGAACACATGAGCAGTTACATGCAAAACCGAACAAACATATTATCAACATTTATCAAATATAAACCCACTTAAATTACAAACCAATTAACCACTTTACAAAATACTATAACATCAAACTTAATATAATTAGGGACTTTCACAGAGTGCGGGTGTGGTGTATGACTTTTTAATAGGGGATAAATGAAAAAAATAGCGATTTTGTTTAATTAATTAAAAGCAGTTTTTCGTTGTTTTAGTTTTTGTAAACGACTTTAATAGACGAATATTGGATATTTTTTGTTGAAATAACTTGTATTACAAAGATATTAACACTATAAAGTGGTTTTGTTCTTTATATTTATGTTACAATAACGTTAATATAAAAAAAAGGAGATGAAACTTAAATAAAGTAATATGGAATAATACTTTGTTCTAGTCCAATCTTCTTAATTTCCATATATCGGACAAACGGATACATTTTTTTTGGAGACAGCACTTAATCTCATTAACTTAAGTTAGCTCACCGTCTCAGTAATACAGTATAGTATTCATAAAAGTTAATGCAAAAAGTGGTAGGTTAGATTTAAACAGAATAGGGAACCAATAACTTCCGATAGATAAAAATAAAAATAATATAAAACATCACTGGATATTGTTAACAATCTAAATCTTCAAAAAACTCATGCTATTATTTCATATCATCTTAAAAGTTTTCTAATTAAAGAATAATTTCAAAACCCTAATATAATAGATGAAAAAATATGCTAATTATTTTATTTATTATTTTATGTTATTTTCTTTATTATAGAGACATAAACCTTTAAATAAAAGACTTAAAAAGCTAATGCACAAATACAATCAAAAAATAAAATTTAATTCTACATATAAAAGTAAAACTTCTCAAAAATTTGAAAATAATTATTATTACAAAGTTACTAAAACCATATAAACTAACCATTAATAAAATAATCCTTCATAATTGAAATACCTTTTATCTATTGGAATGTGCAATGTATTATTTGATATCACAACCCCTTATTTACTATTGTGTATTAAAATTGTAAAAGCACTTGTTATTGAGCTTTAGATAAAATAACTAAATAAATTTTTTTTAATTTGTCTTTGTGCATTAGTAGTTCTGAGTTATATTTTACTAGTTAATTTTTACTGAGTTATATTTTACAAGTTATATTTTACTATTTGACACTTTTTAAAAAAGCTGGCCTTCGTTGAGATTATCCTATTTATTAAAAAAGACTTCCCAAAATATTTTTCAAGAATGTACATTAGGGTGTCCCATAAAAAAAAAAAAAAGCTCTCTACTGATTCCCATTCTATTTGATCTAAATAAGTCCTAAAAAAAAATTTGACGGTTTTATTTAGGCAGGAAGTGCTAGATGTAAAATTTGAGTTTTACGGTTTTAATGTTAAGCTGGCCTAACTTTAATAGAAAACACAATTTTTTTTACATGTTAGAAAATTAAAACAAAACAATTAGATGCGTATAAATCATTTCCAGTTGTTTTCTACTATTTAACTTGATAGTTTATATTTATAAATAAGAAAATACAAAAAAAGAAAATTAAAACTAATATTTATTAGCAAATTTAAGATTTTATTGCGGTGAAACATTTTTTCAAAAAATACAACTTTTTGAACAGTTCTCAAGCTCCTTTTCAGTCATACTCTTAGTAAAGTGTTTTCTAGACTTTTTAACTACGAAAAATACATTTTGAAGGTGATCTTCATCTCTAGTAGCTAAAATAAAATCTTTAATGAGCTTAATGTTTCTTGCTGCACCATTGTTTACAACGGATATGTTTTCGATCCATGCAATAAAGTCTAGCAACTGAGGATAATTAAAAACATCTATAATATTAAAACTATTAATGAGTCATTCTTTTTATACTTGCTCTTGATATTTTAAAATGTTTGAAGAGAAGGTAGCTTTGCTCGGAAATCAACCAAGGTCTCTCCAATTTGTACATTTGATGGTTCACAACGCTGAAACTCATTTTGCTCTTCAAACTCAATTAGAACTAACAGCATTCTTAGCTTTGTTTTAGAAGGAACTTATTTATCCCAAAAGGACAAAACACAGAGTTGCGGAGTTAAGTACCACGTATGGTGTCCTATGCTGAGAAGCAAAACATTTCCAATATTTTTACTAACTTTTCTTAATGTATAGGCTGTCTGAATAGCTTTCAAACCATTGTAGGGAGCCAGAAATTCTAAAATAATTTTCAAAAACCATAGAACATAGCAAATTGCAATGAACAAACTTGCATCCTCTAACTGCAGCACTTCTTTTTATTTCTGTCAAGATATTACGGATATCTTGACAGAAAAAAATGTGCTGATTAGGCAAGGTTTTTAGCAGATCACATCTGCTAAAAATCTTGCCTCACGGCAGGCGCCAGGTTGATGAAACTTAAAACCTTGTACTTCCGCTCCAAGGAAGAAGGAGGCAAGCTTCCAAACTATACCATAATCATTCTTTTAAAACATATCAGTAGTTGCATTAGTCAAAAATATCTTAGCTTCCTCTGCAACAGTGCAAAGAACAGAGTCAATCTGCAGATCATCTTTTTGCTAGTCCAATTTACACAAATTTTTCACTTCATTAACTTTCTCCCTGATTTCTGGCTTCTTTTTCTTTAGCTTGACATAAAGAGCTCTTCTTGGACTTTAGTTTTCTCACCAGTAAGAGCAGCCATTTAGTGAGATATATGTACTTCATATATGTGTCTCCTACACATTATCCACAACATTGGCAATTTCAAAATATGTGTTAGAATTTGGACTGCTCCAATGACTCCGCTTGTATCGCTTGCAGTTGTATCACAGCATATACCAATGATCTGATCTCTACATGCATAATATTCTAAACTATTGTACATTTGTTCTGCTTGGTCAACTCCATTTGAAGAGCGACATTGAACAACACCTAAAAGATGGTCTTCCATGGAATTGTCATCCGGGGATCTCACTGAGAATATAAGTTGCTCAATTTTTTGAATAATGTTAACCCCAGTGGTAATTTGTTGCAACAGTTTGGTATCAAAATGAAGAATATGCCGTTGGCCTTTAAGATGATTAGTTATTGAAATTCACTCCAAGTCTCCATCAAGTTCTATATATTTGAACATTTTTCTTAGAAGATGATCAAACCATGGAAAGAGTTAAACAAAAATATTGTAAAGGAAATAATATGCTATTACTTAATGTACTTAAAATCGGAAAGAAAATCTCACTACTAAAAAAAGTGTTATTTAATGAACTTACTTTATATTTTCCAGCTTGGCATTATCTGTTCTCAATCTGTCAGCAATAATATCTTTTTAAAAATTTTTAGTCGAGATGTTAAAAAGCTGATAGGATTCTGTAAGAAAATAACTTTGATTGCTTATCAAGGCTGCTATTCATGTTTAGAAAAGACAATTTAATCATATTCTTGTATTTTATATTAAGTTTAATGATTTTGGTCTTTATATTTTACCCAGAAATCATAAATTTTTAGCCAAACCCAGCATCATCCCAAATTTGTTTATTCGTAGTTACCAAGCAAGAAATATCAGGATCTGTACAAACCTCATTTTCACAAACAAATCCTTGGATTTCGATTTCAATTTGCAACCAACATTAGTAGAAGTAGGTTTGTATTTAACCTGTGACTCGCGAAGGATAAATTGATAGTATTTTAGAATATCACTATTAGATTAAAGCTGTCTCTGAGGTAAATATATCATGGGTAATATACCTCAACCCCTCTGAATTTTTCCGTTTTTTCTTATTCTGTCCCATCATCTTCTTTTTTTTTTTTTACCTATTATACCAATTTTTTTATGAATTTCGAAATAATCAGTTTTTTAACTAAATTTATACTAAATTTTACACTTGCATCAAAAAATCTATGAAGTCGTTATTTCCTATCGTATCGTATTTTATCAAAGTTTACCGTTACGGCTTTTATAACCGTTTACACGAGAATGTCTTCGTGCACAAATTAGAATTCCTTTGTGCACAAATAATTCCGTTTAGAATTTTTTCCTTCAAAAAAAATTTCTAAATAAAGTTATTTGTTAAACAATCCATGGGGAATTGTACCAACTAATAATATTGTCCAGAGACAATTATATCAATCGCTAACAATGTTTATAGGGAACAATGCTAATCTTTAATAATATCCTATGGGAATTATTTGTGTACCAATTATTACATCATATTAAAGCAAATTGAAATACTAGATAACGCTGTTTTTATGTAAATACACATGTGTACAAAACCGTAAAACTGAGAATTTACATCTGTCACTTCTTGTCATTAAAAAATTAAAAAAAAAAGTTTTGGTAGCTATTTAGGACCTATAAAATGAGGATTAGTTGAGAACACATTGAAATTTAAAAAAAAGTGTGTTTTTTGAACACCCTAATGTACATCCTCAAACTGATATGCATATAGACTGTATACAATTTAAAGATATAGATATAGATAAAGATAAAGACTACACAATTTAAGGTTCAATCTGCAATTTTTAATTTCAATACTCTTGATTTTCGTCATTACAAAAATACACAAACAGGAAAAGTATTATATTATTTGATACATAATTGTATTTAAGCATATGGAAATTGTCTTTTTTTCAGCAATATTTCTATATCTATATTATTTAATATCAGAATATGAAAAAAAGTGTGTTACGTTATGCTTTCAAACTTTTTTTTGTAAACAACAAAAAAATCATCAGTTATTTTGAACTCTTTTGTTTAGCCATGCGTCTGAATTTTGTTAAAATTTTTAAAAATCAGTATATTCAATAGGATCAGCAGCGTATATATTCTCAAACTTAACATTTATTTTTGTTAAATCTCTTTTTACATGTTACTAAATATCGTAAATAGATTGTAAAGAAAGAAAATTGTTTTCTTTGCTTCAACGCACTCCTTGTTATTATTTATAAAATAATTTTAGTATATCAATTTTTTCAGTACATTTTGTAGCAGTTAATTTTCTTTTTAGAAACACATATTATGTTATTAATTATGTTTTTTTTAAGAACAGTATAAATTTTTCCTTCCATTTATCAAATAATCTTACTTATTGTGGTAAACGTTTTGGGATCTTATTAAGTTAGTATTATAGATTCGGTTTCCTTTAACAATATAAAGATGCATTAAGCAAAAATAGCTGAGATAGTGATAGAAATTTTACACCTAAAAACAAAACATTTCACCAATATGATTTGAAAGTTTGTTTCCTTTATTTTATAAATTTTTTTTTGTACATTTTTTCAACAGCAAGGCGTACTGAAATAAGTTTAGTTTGGCATAGAAATTTAGTCTATTACTTTGAGAATGTCATTTTTAAAGTCATGGTATTTTTTCCTTTGCTTCATGGAAGTCTTTTATAAATAATAACAACGAAAGGGCATATCAACATTTTTTTGAAACCAACAATTTAAAAGTAATATTCTTGAAACCAACATTTCAAAATAAAAAATATGAGGAATTTTTTTTAAACAAAACTACTGCAAGACAAATTTGTTCCCCATATTTTGATAACTAATAAGCAACGTTAACGCCAGGTTAAACAAAATTTGTTCCAAAATTTGTTCCAAGTCACATTCTTATATATTTAAAGTATACTTTTTTGAAATAGATGAAGTGATAGAAAGGTGCGCTGAGTCTTTTACATTTAAAGAGGTAGTTAGAGGCGAGATACTTGTAGAATCCAAAAAAGTTTTGAGCACAAAACATCTTTTTGCCTTTCGCTTTAGTTTTAAAGAAAGAAAAGGGTACGGTTTAAATTTATTTATTCTGACCCGTCACTCGTGTAAGGTGCAACTTGTAGATAAGCAACGGTCTATTAATCATTTTGTACAATTATTTTCTATCCAAAAAATTATCCATTGTTTTTTATTAATTAAGAAGAATTCTTAATTAATAAAAAACAATGGATAATTTTTGGTATCAATTAACAACGACATTGTTTTCATTCATTTATCCCCTATGAAGATGGCTCCACTCGATGTCCACTTTGTTCACGTTTGATACCAATTTGATAACTATATATTTTCTCCATACGTCATTTTTTTCAACAGCAACGTTGAACCAATATACTGCTTCCGGTATTGATATCTAAGATCGCTCTGCTATTCTTTATTTGTACGATAGTTTTTTTTCCACAACTCCGTTTCCCTCAGGGTAATAAGCGGCCCTAAACGTGATACGCACCCCCCAACTTTCAAGAAAACTCCTCATTTCTTCAGTATTAAACGTTGCTTAATTATACACTAATATTTCGGATTGCTCTCCTCGTTCACAAAAAATTAGACGGAGAATTCAAACTATGGCAACACTTTTGTACGAGTTTACGCCTCTGAGCGTATTTTAAAGATCGGCAATCAATTAGACTTAGAAATTTTTCAGTTCCATCATGCGAAATATCCATGGCCAATCATTACCGATTATCTTTAACATTTAAGGTACCTTTCAACCACTGTACAGGTGCTGGATCTATTGACTGAAACGGTTCGCAATTTTTTAATACAATTTGAACTTCGTTATTAGTTGCATTTGGAAGCATTTCACAAAAAAAGTTCAATGTTATACTCACTCCAAAACGTCCCGTTTTCTTGTATATGTTGTGTACGCAAGATAGTTTTGATGCGTACTCAAGATAGGTTCGGGCTCCGCAACTACTGCTCCAATAAAATTCTTTAGAAGCTCATTCCCATTCAACTTATCAACTAACCATCTGCTGCGAACTCTGTTTAATGCATCAGCTAAATTAACTTCCGATGAGACAAAAATTACGTCAACTTTCAAATCGTATTGTTCAATTAGCTGTTGCAGTACGCTTATTCTTCTTCAATCTAACTAATAGTACTCGTGGGTTTTAACTTCAACCTTGATTTTTCAGTAAGTACGTCAGAAATCCGGTAGAATACTGTTGAAAAGTCTGTAAAAACTGTCATTTTTTCCAGTTTACTCGTTAAATCCATATTTATTCCCTGTAGCACTGCGACTAACTCTGTTATGTTTATATGAACTTTCGACTTTTCTTTTCGCAGCCATGTTGCATTTTCCTACCAGTTTGAACTATTGCATCCATTGCTAAAGAATTTGTACCAGAACTTATAAACTTCTCAAAGTACACATTTCAAATATTCATCACAAATTTCATTGTCCCAGACCTTCGTTAAATATTGTTTCAACAGGCTAAAAACAATTCGCAATCAACCACACACAGGTAAATGAACCACCAATTGTTCACAAACTGAAAATACTACTCTTCTAATTAATTTTTTCAGGATTTCTTTCCTCTTGACCACGTCAGTTTTTACCAGCACATAATTCCAATACACGGACCCTATTATCGTCAATCTGTGAACCCTCTTTACTCTCCAAACCGTGTTTTTCAAAATGTTTCTTGACTTAATCGAGACTCACCACGTTCTCATTAACAAATATGTCATCCACATAAGCTTACGCTCCTTTCTTAACTAACTCATTTTGGTCACTGATGGCGTTCACAACGGATTTTATGATCATCGGCGCAACATTTAAACCAAACAATATCTCTTGTTGTTAAACAATATCTTTTGTTGTGAAATACCATCGTTTAGAACGGCCATAGATGTTCCTCAGATTTCAGCTGGAGATAAGCCTAGGTTTGCTTCCCATTCTTCTCCATTCTCACAATTTATCAATAAGTACATCTGCATCTCTTGTATACACCTCAATGAAGTTGTTAGCTTATCTCCAATCCAAAACAGGCTGGACTTTATTATTTTTTCATATTCTTTTCGGCGGCCCCATTACGTTTTTGATACACTTCAGTAACCATTTCCGTTTGATCCAATCCTGAAGTTCGCTTTCGTATTCCATTTCAGCATGTTTTGGTACCGCATACTGGTCAAATTTGTTAAACATTTGGTCGGGTCCATCTCCGTCTCTCCATTTCCATTTAACTCTCTATTTTATATTATCAAAAACACCTTCATGATCTTTCTTTTTAATTTCAATTTTGCTTACTTCATCTTTGTTTAAAACAGCCAGACCGCAATAGCTAGACCCAAACTTCGATGTTCCTGATGAGGAAATGAAACTCCTTCAAGTAATTTAATTGAACTCATACCAAGCATCATATCAAATCCGAAAAGTCGGAAATTCACCAAAACAACTTTGTTGCATATTTTGATATCATCAACCTCAACATTCATACACGCAAATCCAATATATTGATGAAATTTACCTTCAAAAGTTACCAACTTTAAAGAGTTTAAACTTTTATTCTGATTTTCGGACAGAAAATTGTGATTCAGAATTGTCTTTGAGCATCCCGTATCCACCATTGCTGTTGCTACTACGCCATTAACTTTTAAACGAATAATACATAACGCGCTGATTCCATTTTTGTATAGAAGCGAAGTTGCGCAGATCCCTCATTCCTGCACTCGTTTCCCTGCATCTTCAAGCATCTTGAAGCTAAATTTTCTTTGTTACAACATTTAAAACATCGAAAGAACTTCTTCTGAGACAAGCTCTTTGTGAATGAACAGTTCTTCGCAATGTGGTGTAACCCTTGACACTTGTAACACACTAATGAATTTTTTGTAATTTAGTGTTGAAACACTGCTCCATTAGCATAACTATCATCTATTCTTACGTGGTTCAAAGCAGCTCTTACTTTGAGTAACATAATATCAATAGGGTCCTTTGTTGCTCGAAATAGTGATGATAAAGACTCGGGCAATCCCAAAACAATTGCCGAGCGCACTGTCTCTTTAGACAATTTCGCAAGATAAGCCAATCTTTTTAAATCAGCCAAAAACAAATCAACTCTCTCTCTCCATCGCATAACTTCCGTTTTGTGAAAAGCTCATATGCACTGTAAACATCCATATACATATATGTATATACATATATGTATATACTACATATATATATATACATATATATATATATATATATATATATATATATATATATATATATATATATATATATATATATATATATATATATATATATATATATGTATATATATATATGTAGATATATATATATGTAGATATATATAAATATTTATATATATATATATATATATTTTTTTTTAATTTTTATTTTAATTCACCTCCTCAAGGCCGAGAAGGCCACTACAGACGAGGAGGCTACTTATTTGTGGTTATAACCCTCTCTCAACTCTATAACTCCGAAACACGAACCTTGACGAACAAGGCCGCTGCGCGGAGAAACGAGTTGAGCGCGGTACTACCAGGGACGTGGTGGGGATCGAACTCAGAACCACTCGTTTATAAAGCGAGCGCTCTACCACTACACCACTACCGCATTATTTTTTATATATATATAAGATATATATATATATATATATATATATATATATATATATATATATATATATATATATATATATATATATATATATATATATATATATATATATATATATATATATATATATATATATATAGTCTTGCATGTCTCTTGCGTAGCATCAAAAAATATTTCCCATAAACTGTAGTTTTAAAGAGCGCGTTAATAAACCAGACCAGAAAAAGTTTTAAAAATTAAATTTTTTTTTTTAATTGATAGACTGCCTGGCCAAACCAAACCCTCAGTCGATGTAGCAGCACTCTCTTGCGAGTCAGGCTATTTGTCAGTCGTTGTAGCAGCACTCCCTTGCGAGTCAGGCTATTTGTCAGTCGATGTAGCAGCATTCCCTTGCGAGTCAGGCTATTTGTCAGTCGATGTAGCAGCACTCCGTTGCGAGTCAGGCTATTTGTCAGTCGATGTAGCAGCACTCCGTTGCGAGTCAGGCTATTTGTCAGTCGATGTAGCAGCACTCCGTTGCGAGTCAAGCTATAAGATAGTCGATGTAGCAACATTTACGCATGTTTAAAAAATGTTTTTTATTAAATCAATAACAAAAACACCACTAATTAAAAAAAACTTTCTAGTCGTTATAATTGCGGTTTTTTAAAAATTTGTTAAAAAACAATTAAATTTAATGTACTTCCGCATAAATTAATTGCTTTGACATTTCGACGACAATCAAAAACAGCTTAAGAGACGAGTAATTAAAATTGTAGTCGTAAGAGACTTTTTTTACATTAAAATGCTCTTAAAGCGACACTATATGAGTATATATATATACATATATATATATATACATATATATATATATATATATATATATATATATATATATATATATATATATATATATATATATATATATATATACATATATATATATATATATATATATATATATATATATATATATATATATATATATATATATATATAATTTTTTTTGACAAGGTTAAATAAAAAATAACTACATAATTTTTACTACTAAAAGTTTCATGCGTTTAGCAATCATCAGGTAAAAAAGACATTGATTTTTTCGTTAAAAAATATACTCAGTAAACATCGTGGCGTTCAAAAATAATTATAAAATGTTTACTATTTACAATAGGGTGTCTCAAAAAAGTATCGTATATTGAATTTTGATGTGCAGAATACTGCATTCTGCGAACAAAAAAAAAAATTAAGTCTCTAGCTCTAGTGGAAGGTTGTTTAGGTCAATTCCTTTTTTTTTTATATATATACAAATTTTGAGATAAAATTAATTTTATTTTTCTTCAAACAAAACTTTTGCTATTGCTGATAAGAAACTGAAAGTTGAAGTTAAGAACAATATGTTAAATAAGCTGCTTTCCTATGATGTTTCCTATTATATGGTGTTGCAAGATCTGATTAAAAGGAAACCTGAATCTATTATTGAAATAGTTCCTACGTCTAAACTAGATGATTTTATTAATAAACAGTCCTATCTTTTGTTTTTGCTGTTGGATATTTCCAAAAAAGAAGTTCTCCTCTGGAAAGAAATAGGCATCGAAGCATGTGAAAGTGAGAAAACCTCTCAGTCTTTTACATACTTCTCAAAGTGCGTAAAAACACTTGCAGTTGTAAATGAACGTGCAGAACGTCACATTAAGTTGATTCAAGATTTTGTTGAGAGAACACACAATGTATGTTTTGAACAACTTTGTTGATAGAACAAACAATGTATCTTTTAGCTCGAATAGATAAGGCGTCGAACTTTTGAGCAGCCGTGGCGCAGTGTTAGCGCACTCGCCTTAGAAACGTAAGATCCGTGGTTCAAACCTCACCTCTGGGCAAGTTTTGCGACATCGGTTGGGAAGGACTTCCTATTAAATACTCTACCACGGTGTTCTGTGATAAGACCGTAAGGACTTCTTGGAGCACCTAAATCAACATTTAAAAAAAAAAGATAGGCTTTAGGATACTCTCCAGGTATTTTATTATATACACGCAATATAATTGGCACTTATTAGCAAGTATAATATGAATAGTTAATATATAATATTTACTTAATATATTTATATTCTTAGGTTGTCCAGAAAAACCGGCAGCAGATATCAAAAAAGGCTACAAAGAAAGATCTTAATACTATTATTTAGTTGAGTAATATTTTGTAGTTAAAAATATAGGTTTATATTTGTATAATTATTAATTTTTATTTCTTTTGAAATTAAATGATAAACCTAATCTCCGAATTATTTTTTTTACTTTTCACAATAAAATATTGCTTTTTTTTTTATTTTTTTATTTTTAATTTAATTTTAAAAATAATTAAACTGATAAAACAATTTAAAAATACAAGTTAAATAAGTCCACATTGCACATTTTCCAGGCCAACATCGTCAGTGTTATAATGCCTAAATGGGGTTCGTGACCCTCTTAAGCAGAGTAGGGAGGCTCTAGTAATCTCCATGGAAAGACGTGTCCTTAGCCAATTTATAACAGCTCCGTACCGCTCACCCATTTTTAAGGACAGTTTTTGTGCGAGTAGTGCCGTGAAGCGTTTGCATTCGTCTCGAAACCCACCATTCGTACCAAAAATTAATGGGGTAAATGTCCCGTGTTCAAATAATACTAAAATATTGCTTCAAGGTCAAAACATTGACGTTTTTACTATAATTCGCAAAAATGATGCTAAATGTATCGTTTTATCCCATTTAAAAGTGAACTCATCTCTAAACTCAATTTGTTATTTTACAATGAAATTAAAAAATTTCATTTCAACACGCAAATTCACCTATTTGACACGCACCAACAATTTTCTTTTATATACTTTTTTGAGACACCCTAATTTACAAGCGTGGTTTGGTTTTTTAATCTTTGGGCTCGTGGTTGTCAAGTAAGAATTTGTTTTCATGATGGCACGTAGATATTATTTCTGTTTTTTTATTTTTATTTATATTATATATTATTATTTTTTATTTTTTTGTAAATTTATTTGCCTTTAATAAAAGAAATTATAATTACAGAATAGCTTTATTACAAATATAATCGGCAGGACTTCCAGATGATCATACGATCTTATCATGAAGCCCTTTACAATATCAAATATAATAATAATAACAATAAAATCAAATTAAGCAATAAAAATCAACATAAACTATTTATAACTGTGCATTTAAAATATATATATATATATATATATATATATATATATATATATATATATATATATATATATATATATATATATATATATATATATATATATATATATATATATATATACTGGATAAATTATATGAAATATGTGAAGCAAAAAAACTAAAAACAAGAAAAAATATTTTCTGCTGAAAAGATAACTTCTTTTAATTTTTAAGAAGTTAAAGTCCATTTCAATGACAAATCAAAATTTGGCGAAACTATTTTATTCCATAAAAAAGGACCGCAATAAGAAATAAATAGTTGTTCAAATTTAGTTTTGCAGAAAGGTTGTTGTAGATTTTTTCCATTGCGAAGATTGTATTTGTTTATGGGTTTTACATTATAAAGGTTTTTAAATACATCAGGAGATAAATGATTTTAACATTTAAACATGAAACATAAAATATTATAAACATTTAGTTCGTATACATTTGAGGGTTTTATTTCTTTCAGAAGTGGTTTTGAGTTTGAAAAACGATTTTCAAAGTTAATTAAAAAACTCCGAGAAGTTTTATAACTTTTTCCCTTTTTAGTATTGCATTGTCAATGAAGAGGTTGGGCAGTGTATTTGGTAAACATTTTTTTCTGGATGTTGGGTAAAAAAGTGTCCATTTTGTTTTATCAATATTGAGGGACAATTTGTTTTTCTTCAACCAATATGAGATTTTATTCAATTCTTGTGTCATATAATTGAAAAGTGTATTTAAGTTTTCATGAGATTGGAATAGGTTTGTGTCATCAGCAAAAATTATAGTGGTTAAGTTAGTGGCTTTGTTGAGGTCATTTATATATATTAACAATAATAGGGGCCCAGCAATGGATGCCTGTGGGACACCATATGTTACATTCATTAATAAAGGCAAAGAAGAGTCTTGGATATTAACAAACTGCTTACGATTACTAAGATAGCTTTTGAACCAGCTTAGGGATTTATCTTTAATTCCATAGAGTTCTAATTTTTTTAATAGAATGTCGTGATCGACAGTATCAAAAGCTTTAGACAAATCGAAAAATACTCTTAGGGTATAATGAGAATTTTTAAAAGAATCAGAAATGCTGCGTGTTAGTTGAAGTATGGCGTGTTCAGTAGAATAGTTTCTCTGGAAGCCGAATTAATTATTATATAAAAGTTTAGTATCAACAAAATAATTGTAGACTCTGTTATACATTATTTTTTCTAGTATTTTAGAGAAAACCGGAAGAACTGAAATAAGTCGATAGTTTGTAATGTTACAATGGTCACCTTATTTATAAATAGGAGTAATTTTTGATACTTTTAGAGAGTCTGGAAAGCTTTCCAAATTTTAAAGAGTATACCTTTCAAAACGTCAAAGGAGTCTATTATAACATTTCCATTGATGCAATCAGCCTCGATTGATGCAATCAGCCTCGATTGCCTTATTTCGTTTTAATGATTTAAATGCTGCTTCAAATTCGCTGCATGTTAGGTTTGAAAAATTTAAAGTTAAATTAGGTGATGTTATAAACTCATTAATTGATTTGTCATTAAGATAAAGAATTTTATTTGATAAGCTTGTTCCGATTGAAGAAAAAAGTTTATTAAATTCAAAGGCAATTTTATTAGGGTCATTAAATAATTTGTTTTTAATTTTTATTGCACTTGGTAATATTGTACTTTTTTTATTTTTTCCTGTGATCTCTTTCATTAGTTGCCAAATACGCTTTGAATTATGTTTAAGCTTTGCAAACAAGTCGGAGTAGTAAATTCTTTTTGCATTTTTGCGGAGTTTTTCGAAATAATTTTTATAAATTAAGTAGTTATTTTTATGATTGACTGGTTTATATTTTAGATATTTAATATACAGTTTTTGTTTCACTTTCGATGATTTTTTAAGTCCTCTAGTTATCCAAGGAAATGATATGTCCTTAGATTATTTCACGTATTATTTAGGATTATTTCACGTATAGGAAAGTTTGCGACATAAATGGATTTAAATGTTTAAAAAAAAGAATCGTAGATCAGGTTTATATCATCATTCAAGTTAATATTGCTTCAGCTTTGATTCGAAATTTGTTCCTTAAAAGGTTTTAACTTTACGTTCTAAAAAAACCAAATTAAAGCCTGGGAGATGGAGATTAGAATTAGAATCAAAAAATTCTTTAGAATACCACGTTTCCGTGAACTTATTTTAGAAAAATACAAAAATTACAATTTTGTTAAAAAAATTTTCTGTTTCGCATAATAAATTTAAAAAACTTTCAAAGTTTTTTTTTAGACTCTGAATATTTACATGGATGACATTAAAATAATCATTATTTTGTTCCATATTAAAATAATTTTTTATTTTATTTGGATAAAAATAAGAGCATTCAAACTCAGGCGTATTAATTTCGTTTAAATAATTCATATCTGGGTCAGATTCATCGTCTAAGTTAAAATAGTTACTTTGAAAAAATTTAAAGATTTTTTCGTTAATAAATTTAGCAATTTTTCGTAGCCAATTTTTAGGACTTAGTGATTATTTTATTGTAAACCACTTTAGCGTATTTACCTGTGGCACGAATTTCTTTGGCTTCGGCGAAGAGTTGCTTACGAATATTTATAGTTCTTTCGCTGAAATCTTCGTTAATGTAGACATATTTGTTCCCGAGTTTCATTTTTTTGTATTTTTCTAAAATAAGTTCACAGTCTTTGAAGTTTAGGAATTTTACCACAATAGTTCTTCTCCTTATAATACCATTTTCCGTTATCTTTTCTCCCTGAACGATGTGCTCTTTCGATATACACTTCCTGCTTAATATCAAGTTTAATATTATTTAATAGTTCTTGCGTACCTTTGTATGATATTATGCGAAGTTTTTCATGAAGACAAAGCAAGCATTTTTTTGTTACGTTTCTGTAGACTGGGACTTGTTTAATTATTGACCAGGTTAATTTGGGTGTTATTTTTAAGTTTTCTTTTATCTGCCATATATACTTTGAAGGGGTGGTTGAATTTTTCATCTTTTTGTTTGTGAATGAGTGTTTGTGGTTAGCCCATCTTTTCTTCCATTCACCTTCTGCTAGGCCAATATATACTTTTTCTGAGGAGTTAGGGGGGATACTGCACATTTATAAATAACGTTGGAGGCTCTACATTTTCCTATTATAGCGCAGTTTTCTTTATTTATGCAATTGCAGGGTGGGTATTCTTTTGGTTTTTTTCAACTGATTTTTATGTTGTGGTTTATTATAATTTTCGCAATATTTTTGGTGCAGCTGTAACTCACTTTGATGGTGTTTTGATTGAATAGTTTACTTAGCGGGTGGGATGTTGGAAAATGTTTGTCGATTAAGTATAGGAAGATATGCCCGACATTGGTAGAAACGCTTTTACTATACGGGCGGTTGAACCATATTATATTTCTTTTTCTTTTTCTTTTCTTTTTTTCACTTTTTTGGGGTTTATACTTTAAAATAAAACAGTGAAGCCATTTTTTTTAATTCAACTTCGTATTCTGGTATAGATAAATTAAATGTTTTTTCATTTGAGGAATTTTGTGATAATCTGTCGTTGATAGAGATAGGAATTTGCTTTATTATTTGCAGAGGATGGTTGGACTTAGTGTGGATGTAACGTAGATATTCATTCGGTTTTTTGAAAGGTCGGTAAGAGTTTTTTTCTAAGTTAAAGGAGACATCTAAGAAATTGACTGCGGGTAGGTTTGTTTGAATCTCTATTTTAAAACCGATCATTTTTATAACTTTAATTATGTTTTTTTGTAGTCTATCAATTTGTGATCCAGTTTTTTTACGGAGAACTATCAAACCATTGTCATAATATAGTCCAACATCTTCTTTATTTATTATTTTAGATAGCGAGTCTAATATATATAGGCCCACCAGTTCGCAAACTTCTGCACCGTCAAAACAACCCATTGTGACATCAAAGCAGTCGTGTGCTATGTTTTTCTTCCATGTTTCGTTGTTAAAAAATAGCAAGGACTTTCTGCAATGTTTAATGACTCTGATGTTTTCTTCGCTAATACTTGTGTTTTTTTTTGCAAACAGTATTGCATTACTTAGTATTTTTGATATAATAGTGGGGTAAAAATCGACAATGTCAAGTTAGATAAAAACACAATATTGTTTTTTTGGTATATTTTCAAACCATTTAATTGCATAAGAGTTATTTTTCCATTGGTTTAAACTTAACACGGTTCGTACTTTTTTTATTTATAGTGTCAAGATATTTTTTACTTATGTGACAAAGTTCACTTTTAGCGGGGTTCAATAGACGGCAGGGTTTATTATTTTTGAATGAGTCTTTGTGGTCTTTAAGTGTAATAAAAGCTTCAGATTTTGCGATTACATTTATTCGTTTGCTTAAGTTGAGTGTGTTTGCTATATTTTTGGCTTCGAGGTTAATTGAGTTTTCGAGTTTCTGTGGGGCTTTTTCATACGCCTTTGTGATATTTTCGTTAAGAAGTTTAGTATGTTCCTGAGTGGAAATTCGGTAAATATTGTTTGTTTTGTCGGCAAATAATAATACGTTAAGGTTACTTTTTATATTTAAAATGTCTCTTTTTAATTTTCCCTGAAATTCGCTGTGTACCTTTTTAAATTTTATACGGTTTATTGAATTGAGTAAATTGTTTTCAAAATTTTTCAGTTCTTTGCACTGAGGTGGCGTGTTATTCGTTTTCAACCCAAACGTTTTGTTTGTTTTTGACTGGTATATTTTAACTTTGTTTAAATAAAAGAATGTTTTCCAGCGGAATCGCTTGATGAAGTTTTCTGTTTTTTCTACTAGCTGCAGTTTATAACTGGTTTTGTCTGGTATTGGTATATTTTTTAACGAGTAGTTAAAGTTAATTTTCTCCATGGTGTGGAATTTATGCGGTAGAGTGCTCAACTAACTTGCGTAAAGAGCGGTATAAATAAGTTTAATTTTGCTGTGAGCATATATCTTATACTGCTGAGTTACTGGTGAGCATGATGACATCATACTGAAATAACCTGAAGCGGGGGCTTTAGTACATACATCGACTGACAAATAGCCTGACTCGCAGTGGAGTGCTGCTACATCAACTGAGGGTTTGGTATGGGTCAGCAACCTTTTCATTCATTATTCTTTGTTTTCTCTCATCGTTTTCTCAAAACGCTCACTTAATTTAGACTAGCAAAAAAAGTGAGCAATTGCGCATATAAATATACTATAGTATATATATATATATATATATATATATATATATATATATATATATATATATATATATATTATAATATATATATATATATATATATATATATATATATATATATATATATATATATATATATATATATGTATATATATATATTATATATATGTATATATATATATATATATATATATATATATATATATATATATATATATATATATATATATATATATATATATATATGTATTACGCTAACGATTTTTTGACTTTTTAAAGGTAAATTAATTCCTGTATCATAAATCGATCAACTTTTATTAGAAAAACATTTTAACATGTTCAATACCTCTTAGTTGTAAAAAAAGGTCACCTTCAATTCAAATTACGTTTCGTCATTTACTTAATCTTATTACTGCTTCTACTAATACTTCTGGCTTTCCTGCAAATCATTTAAACTTGTATAGACTGACATCCCAACTTCATATCAATCAGCTATTTACAAGTCAACAATCAAAGAGGCAATCAAGCTGAAGAAAGAAATGATTGAAAAGATGCACATTAAAACTTGTCCTTTTTACTTTGATAGCAAGCACATCAATAAAATGGATTATCGTGGTCGTCCTGAAAAATGAAAAAAGATAAATCAAATTGGATGTCCTTGACTTAGTAGATGGTAGATAGTAGATTTAACTATTGCTCAAGAAATTTTTAAAGTCCTTGATAAATTTTATCCATAGAATTCAATGCAGATAATTATTGCAGATACCACCAGTGTTAACACTGAAAAGGAACGGTGTTGTTGTAATGTGGCAACGAATGTTCACAGAGAAATGCATCAACAAATCTCAGTTTATCAGTTATAAACACCATGTATTAAATAGAATGATTCGCTTGGTGATAGATGTAGAGCTTGGAAGTAAAACACAATTGCCAAACATCGAATAACCATTTGTATCTTAATTGTTGAAGGACTACAAATAACTAAAAACACAATTTGAGAACGGAACAAAAGTAATTCTCGAAACACCAGGCTGGAGAGATGATATGAAACTTTTGTTTCATCTCACTCAAGTGTTCTGATTTTTTAAGGAAAAAGGACATTTTTCACTAATCAGGTTTCAAAAATTGCCCACCATCAGCAATGCAAGGTGAAACTTCTGAGCTATACTAGCGATCCTAGCCTTCATTTTAATTCCTTCAACAAGGGCAGTTCTGCGAGAGTATGTTGATTTATACCGTATGCTAAGGCAAACCATTGGTTTACAGACTAAATGTACAACGAAAGCGACTTTAATAATTTAGTTAAACTACTGAATTCTTGCACTCTATGAAAAATTACTGGAAGCGAGAGCCATCCATGTTACATATATCCAGAAATAATCAATGTGCAGAGCGCGCAATCAAAGTAACGGAGAAAATTTATTCATCATGCAAAAATAAAGACAAATTACATCTTCGATTCCTTATGTGCAACAAGAAAGAGCAAGATCAACTGTCTAAATTATTGTTGGATTTAAAATTTATTGTATTACATCACTATGCCAATCTAAATACATGTAAATACATAGTAGTACCACTGATCTCAAAATATAACAATATATATTTTGAGTTATATTTTGAGATCAATGCGAAAAAATTTGAGACCAAAATTGGCCTCCCAAGATTGTGCAAATTGGTCACTCAGTTAATAGTTCATGCAGTATTTTTCAAATCCTGCATAAACTATTAACTGAGATTTATATTACTTGAATGCTAATACTGCATAAATTATGTGAATAAAATATTCTAAAATGTCACTTATACTGGTAAAAAAAACCCAGGTCTGAATTATAATTATTTATAAAAACTTTTAAATCAAATAAAAGTAAACATTTATTTCTTATAATTTAAATAATAATCACTCAATACAATTTTTTTATTTGTTAGATAAAAATGTATTAACTAAATATTCAAACTAAGTATTATATTTTAGTTTGCTGACTTTGATATTAATGAACTGTATGTTGCAGCTAAACAATTTTATAAATTTTTATGATCTTGTCTAGTCTAAAAACTGGTTTCATTGGATATTTGGTAGCAATTAAGTTTATTTAAGATGTTTTTCAACTGATTAAAAAAGGTTCACCATAAAATTATTTACCATATAAGCTCAGTCAAAACCATCTGACAAGCTCTTTATTGGAGATGTGAAATCTGCAAAAATGTTTAACAACAATATCAATTGCCAACAATTCACAGCCATATATAAACAAGTCTTGATGCAAAGTAGCGTCCAATGTTCAAATGGAAAATTCAGCATCAGAGATATATAAAAACTCATATATAAAAAGTTTTAGACATTTCTTTTGCTAATATAACTATAATGACCATAAATATCTGCATAATCATGGTAGTAATGACCACGATTATACAAATATTCCAAATTGTAGCATTTTTTTTTGAATTCAAAAAATCTAATATATTGCTGGATACATAGCTAAAATGACATAAAAAAAATTATCTACATTAAATGTCGGCATGCACAGTACTTCCTTCTCATTTAAAGCAAAATAGCTTTTAAAAATTTAAAAATGTATATAAACATATATAATATATATATATATATATATATATATATATATATATATATATATATATATATATATATATATATATTTATATATATATATATATATATATATATATACATATAAATATATATATATATATATATATATATATATATATATATATATATATATATACTATACATATACATATATATATATATATATATATATATATATATATATATATATATATATATATATATATTTATATATATATACATATATATATATATATATATATATATATATATATATATATATATATATATATATATATATATATATATATATATATATATACATATACAGTCATGTGCATGAACATACAGTCATTTTGTATATATACATATATGTATATCTTTGTACAAACATGTTTAGTGATTTTAGTATAGTATATATATAGTATATATATATATAAACAGTCATTTTGTATATATACATACATGTATATCTTTGTACAAACATGTTTAGTGATTTTAGTATAGTACAACCAAATAAAAAATAAGGTACAAATAAATATATATAGTTCAGTTAATAGTTCATGCAGCATTTGTAAATTTGTGATGTCTATTTGAAAAACTAATTTTCACAATAGTTTATTTTAAAAAGATATTCAGCTGCCTACTATGCAGTTGTGTTATTAACCTTCTAGCACACAGCATTGGGTAGTAAAAACTAAAAAGTAAATAAATTGTATATAAAGCAATATTAAACAATTAATTTATGGTAAAACTAAAATTAAAAGAAAGTAAATAAATGAAAAACAAAAAATGAAAAATGATTAAGATGATTTTAGTTTTTTACATTTCAAATAGTTATTTTATTTTTACATTAGTTATTTTTTAGAAAATGTTAATCTGGATAAGTATTAAATACTTATTTGTCTTTTACTTCCACTAATCGGTTATAACTAGTTATAACCTATTACTAATAGGTTATAACTAGTTATATAGTGGAACCTAGTAGTTCTAGGTTCTAGGTTTTTAGTTTTTTTGTGTGCTCTTTAATAATGTTAAATAAATTATTTTCTAATTAATTTAACTAAATATTTTTTTTTCTTATTTCATTAAATTAAATCTTATTTGAAAAAAGATAAAGATATTATTTACATACTTATTGATAATAATTTGTTAAACAAAATATTATATATATTTTAGAAATTCACGTATATATTTTAAACAAAATGTTATATATATTTAAATTTATTTAAATATTATGTTTTATATTTAATTATTATATAAATATTATAAACAAAATATTATATACATTTTAGAAATTCACGTTAATATCTAATATTGCATTTCTTTCAAAAATAGTTGCTATTTAAAACCATAAATTATATTTGTTTTTTGAGGCTTGTACATTTATTTTTATTTAAAAAAAAAATATAAAAGTTCGTTACAAAAATTTTTGAATTTGTAATAAACAAATTACGCCGCCATCTTGGGAGGCCAAAACTGTCTTTAAAAACTTTGCCGTATACGCTAACCAGTTATATTTTGAGATCAGTGACTTAACCATTGTTCATTCTTGGTTGATTATATATGACTATATTTTATGATTGTTATACTAGAAACAATATGGGCACGTAAAGTCATTAATATATTCAAATTAAGTACTTAAAAAAGTTGAATAAAGTCGCGGTCGACCGGACGGCTATTTTAAAACAACTTGTCTACCTAACGCAATATACGATAGGAAAACAACAATAACTCATTAAACATCATTCAATATAATAAACGCTGAAAACTTTATATGAAATAGAAATTTTTTAACAACAGTAATAAACAGGTTCAATATTTGTAAACTTCAAAATAAATGTATTGACCAAAACAAATACGTTAATCGTAAAATCGAAGCACTAAAAAAACCAAGTTTTGTCGACCTTAGGTAGACCTAGCGTTATATATATATATATATATATATATATATATATATATATATATATATATATATATATATATATATATATATATATATATATATATATATATATACATATACATATATATATATATACATATATATATATGTATATATATAAATATATATATATATATATATATATATATATATATATATATATATATATATATATATATAATGCTAGGTCTACCTAAGGTCGACAAAACTTGGTTTTTTTTAGTGCTTCGACTTTACGATTAACGTATTTGTTTTGGTCAATACATTTATTTTGAAGTTACAAATATTGATATATATATATATATATATATATATATATATATATATATATATATATATATATATATATATATATACATATATATATTTATATATATATATATATATTTATATATATATATATATATATATATATATATATATATATATATACATATATATATTTATATATATATATATATATATATATATATATATATATATATATATATATATATATATATATATATATATATATATATATATATATAATGCTAGGTCTACCTAAGGTTGACAAAACTTGGTTTTTTTTAGTGCTTCGACTTTACGATTAACGTATTTGTTTTGGTCAATACATTTATTTTGAAGTTACAAAAATTGATATTTATATATATATATATATATATATATATATATATATATATATATATATATATATATATATATATACATATATATATTTATATATATATATATATATATATATATATATTATATATATATATATATATATATATATATATATATATATATATATATATATATATATATATATATATATATTATACATATATATATTTATATATATATATTTATACATATATATATATATTTATATATATATATATATATGTATATATATATATATATATATATATATATATATATATATATATATATATATATATATATATATATATATATATATATATATATATATATATATATATATATATATATATATATATTTCCTCAATACGTTGGCAATTCCAATTTTATGAAGTATAGCACTTTTAACACATAACTGATCAGGTAGAACTGACCATTCTACAAATACTTGTTTCGGATATTTTATCCAGAGAATATTGTTGAGGGAACCATTAGCATTTTGTGTTGTTCTATGGATGTACTAGCGCAGAAGCTCTTCAATTGAAAGATCTTTAAAAATCTTTGGTAATTTAAGAAATATCTACATGGGTATAACTTTTTTTTGTGTTTTTTATGTACACTTTTATTATGATTACACCACGAATTCCTCTCTGGTGCGTGAAAAAAATGTCTCTTATCTGAGTTTGAAAAGTTTGTCCAAAAATGAAGGATAGGACCTATTGACTTTTTTATTGTGTAAATCTTTTCATCATTTGTACAATTTAATTTTGGACTTCTTTGAGTGGCATAATAATTGTTAAATTATTAGTTGTTCATCATTCTTCTTTTTACAACAAATGATTAAGAGGTATTTTTATATCTATCAAGTATTCTGACATTTTTTTTCCAGTCTCATGGCATTTGCTTCCTATTACTGTCATTTCTTAGATTATTTTAAAATTTATAAATGATCAAAAAAAAATTGCCATATCTCTAAAATATTATTCAACTTTAATTTTAAATTCTCCTTAGTTTTTCTTTCGGATGTTCGCGTTATTTGCATTCTTTATATTCACATTGACAAAACATTTATTATTCGCAATATTTACAGATTTGTTTTAAGAAAATTGAATTCTTTGGATATTAGTAGTTGCATGAGATATTGTTAAAAACATTTGCATTTGTTCAAGTCGCTTTATGAGGAAAAGGTTTATCTTCCCATTTATCATTCTCCAATAATTGTATTTGTAACTTGTGTAAAACATTCTAACGAAGCGACATGTCAAGATGTTATTTATTATGAATACATCTTGGATTTTAAAATATTTTCCTACTATTTTATGTAAATAATTTGTTTTGAAATCAACTTTAAATAGTGTATTTAAAAGATTAGGAGAACTCACTCATTGCGAATTAAAAGTATTTATCTAATTCTATAATTTTATAAAAAAAGCAAAACTTTTAACTAAAGATTAATGTAAAAAACAGAAAGTGCAAACTTTTTATAACAATATTATGAAATGTTTATATGAAAAAGTTTATAACCATTTCATATATATAGTAAATATTACAAATATAAATGTTTTAGAGATTCAAATATAATAACATTTTTTTTTTAATTTTGAAAAAACCGTTCTTAACTGCATTAAGTAGTAAAGTAGATTATGGTGATATGAGCACCTTGGTAATATGAGCATCTTGGTTAAATGAGCACCTTGGTAATATGAGCATACTTAAAGATTTTTTAGATGTAAGCAGCAAAGTTGAATTTGCTTTGTATTTTTTCAATCGACTTTATGTGGTGATAAAAGGAATCAGTACCAGTAACGTAAATTTAAATGCAGTAATTAGCGGCTAACATCTTATTAAAACGCTGTTAATTTTTTGCTTTCTTAAAATCATCACGCATGATTAAATCTGTGGCGCAAAGTTTTGGTGCTAAAATAATAAAATTTATTTTTTCATAAAGAAAAATGTTAGTTAAAAACTCAATTTATTTTTGTTTGAAAAACAAATATTTAGAAGCATTTAGTTTTGACTTTATTTAAAGAAGCAATTTTTGTGTAATATGAGCATTAGGTATATGACTAGAAAAAAAATATTTGGAATTTTTTTGCCCCTGTTGTTATGAGTGGATATTTATCATTTCTTTCAAGAATATATCATTAAAAAATTTTAACCTTGAAAAAAAGTCACCGTCCAAACTAATTTAAATTTTACACATAGTCTGCCTTATCTAAAAACTGAGCTTTGTAACATTTGTTAATATAATAATTCAATATAATTAGAAATAATGCAATTTCATGTTCTATAAAGACAAATAACCTACAAGTAAATAAAGTCTGTTTCGAGAATAACATTTTAACATTGAAATTGTTTGTAGCTCTCTATTTACTGAAAATGAATGTAACAAGATCTTGTTATGCACGTTACTCTAAGTTCCTATAACTACTTGTTATCTAATAAATTTCATATTTATTTGTAATCTAATATTTAGATTCCAATAAACTGTTTCTTCTGGCACCAACACAGCATTTAACTGATTGTTTACTCTCTGGAGAATTACAACTTTGGAACTGCACTGTCTAAAAACGCGCCTCCTTCAGAGAAGAATAAGGAGATTTGGTCTTCAAATCTAATGCAATTTCAAAAGTGCAAAAAGTCAAAAAAGTATACTACTATTGACAGTCTTGATCAGATGCGAAGAATTCCAATAGAGCAGAATATCTTCGACATATTTAAAATTCTGGCTTCTGATGTTAAATGTAGAAAAGAGCGAATTGTAATGATAGCAGATAAAGTAAAAGGCCTATGGAATAACTTGAATCTGCCAATTCAATAAAGTAGATATACGGTTGCACAAAAAGTTGAGAATGTAATAAAAACTTATGAAAAGCATGCTTGAAGACCTGGAAACAATGATTTTAGTAAATTGTTTAATGTAACAGACGAGAAAGAGAATGGTCGTGCAGAGAAGATAAGGAGTTTTATGAACTGCAGGTTCCAACAAAATGGAAAGTAGGAAATTGCATCACAAAAGAAGACACACAGGTGATACATCCAAGAAAAGTGAAGATGCCTAAAAGAAGAGAGTCAGTCATACAAGAGTCTATAGAAACAAAAAAATCTATAAGTGAAGAACAAAGTTATAGTAGCAATGAAGATTATGCAAAACCTTCTTCCAGTAAAAGGCAAAGAACTGATTCTGCAGTATGTTTGGTAACTGCAACAAAACTGAGTACAAGGAAGGCCCACAAAGTATGTGAAACTTTGTCCAAAAGCGGTGTTTCCATACCTATTCTAACTAAGAGTGGCATCTACATAGCAGTAATAAAAGAAGGAGAAAAGCTAAAAAGAAATTTCAAAGAAAATTTAAAAAATGAACACTGGTGTTTACACTTTGATTGTAAGAATATACAAAAGGAATATCAGGTAGTTGTTTTGAAAAATGAAACAAGGGAAGTCAGATTTGATGTCCTTCAATTGACAAATGGAAAAGGTGAGACAATATTCAATGGAATAAAAACTGTGCTTGACGAATATGAACTATGGCCCTCAATAAAAATGATTGTTTCTAATACATCTGCAGCTAATATTGGAAAAAATCTGGGAGCTGTTACACAGTTGAAGGAGCACTTTGAAGATATTGGATTAGATAAATCTGTGTATATTA
>NC_061161.1:59197301-59207301 GCF_022113875.1 Hydra vulgaris
ATAATTTGATTTAGCGATTCATTAGAACTTTCTTTTTTTTCATGTAAACATTTTTCAGGAATGTTATCAGAAGAAATGACTATAAATGTTGTTTTTTTTTTGTTTTTTTTTATTTGCATTTACTCCCAACAAGGCTGCAAGCAACCACTATCAAGTTGGGAGTTACTAGGAAAAAAAAGAACAAAGTTATAGAGCAAGGAAACGGTTGACAGAAGACTTGAAAAGTTGAGTCAGGAAAACATGAAGATGGGAGAGAGTTCCAAAGGATTGAAGTGCAGGAAAAAAAAATAGATGAATAAAAGTTTTTAGAACATGCAGGGACAGATACAGTAAACGAATGAGACTTAGCTGAATGACGAGTAAAACGAGAATGAATTTTAGTTGATGGAACTAGAGATGATAACTCCTTTGAGCAGTGACCATGATAGTATTTGTAGAAAAGAGAAAGAGATGCAACTTTACGACGATGGGAAAGAGGTTCAAGCTTAGCAGATAGTCCAGGTCCAACAACATTTACAATGCGTTTTTGGACCTTGTCAAGAAGAGAAAGTGAATCGTTAGAAGAACCAGCCCAGATATGACAACAGTATTCCTTACAGGGACGAATAAGAGATTTGTAGAGGTAGAGAATGGAATCAGAAGTAAGGAAATGGCAAGCACGATAAAGAGAAGCAACCTTAGCAGAAGCTAATTTAGCAATCGATTGTATATATGGTTTCCATGAAAGGTCAGTAGTAAGCGATAATCCAAGAAGACGTAAAGAGGAGGACTCAGTAAGTGGATTGCTATTCATTAATATAGGAATGTTGACCATATTACGGTAGTTGTTTGCAGTAAGCAACTGGGTTTTTTTAGAGTTGAACTTCACAAGCCACTGTAAACCCCAATTTATTACTGAATTGAGATCGGATTCAAGATCAGCTGCTTGTTCTAGGCGATCGAAAATGATAGTTTTATAGTGTACACAATATATATTTGAATTTTTTTAGAACAAAAAAATTTAAATAAATGTTATTTTTCCAGTTAACTTTTTAGATTGGAATTTGTACCATGAATCTTTTGGTGCACATAATGGCAACCTTTTACCCAACGCACATAATGCTGCAACATTAGGGTTTATGTCAAGTACACATTTAACTAGCATTTAATTTATGTCAAGTACACATTTAACTAGCATCAAAAACACATTTAACTAGATCATTTTGTTTTGAATTAGAATTCTTTTTAACAATAGTTAAAATAAGAAATGACTATAAGTATTGTTGTTGATAAATAAATAGTTTCTTATTAACAAACACTGCAACAAGTTTATAGTCCAATATTTAGGTTTACCTTTTTAGTAGAATCAAATTGGAAATTTACAAAATCTTCATATTCTACACATTTAAGAAGCATACCTATGTTTTAAGGTAAAATAAATCTCATAATAAAGTTAAAATCTTCAATTATATTTAAAAAATCTTGTACAACTTCTTTGTTTGACAACTTATTTTTTGACTTCTTTGTTTGACAACTCATTTAAACTTATGAGCCTGGAATATTTTCAATCGAACTCCAGCCTGAAAGTATAGCAGTGGGTTCTTTAAAAATGTTAACCCTTTTATAAATGTTTTCATGAACCTTTGATTTTACATTTGGTAAAGGTTTTTAGAAGATATTTTTATTTTTTCTCCATCCATAGCACTTTTATTTAAACAAGATATTAAAAAAAAGATATAGAGTAACAAATAACCTTTACAAAAACATAAAGTAGTACAAATAACTGTCTTTTGCGCAATGAACGGGCATAAAGCAAGTCAATAAACAAGAAGCAATAGGTGAATAACAATATTTTGTTTTATACATTTTAGGATAAAGGCGTTTTAATTGCATTTTCTAGTATAATTTTACTGCAAAAATGCGTAACTGCGGAAAACTCAAATCGTTGCTGTGGATAAAAATTGATACTGAATCATTTTAAACAAAGATGTAGAAACCAAAAAATTTTTTTTGCAAGATAAAATTAGAAATTTACTATGATTTTATTGATAACAAAATGAACTTTTGGAAAAGTGATTTTTTCAATTTTTTTAATAACAATTTATTTGTCAAAAAAATCTCTAGTTCAATCTATAAATGATCTATGATACGACCTGAAACACGTTAAAAACTCTTTATACTTTACAATGTTCATGTTAGTATCTCATATATTGTATTTTTAAAAAAACATTTTTTACGTCAAAGTTTTTTGACAAATAAATTGTTATTAAAAAAAGCTTGCATGTTAATTAAAATGTTTTCAAATAAATGAGACATTCTCAATTACATAAAATGAATTTATATTTCGCAAAAGTTAGTATTTTACAAGTAATAAAACAGTTTCTAAAAAAAAATAGCAAACCAATAATGTCGGTTAAATGTCGGTTTATTTGTAAAATTGTTTCAAAAAATAACGCTAAGAATTCTAAACCGCATAGAATTTCAGTATTTCGCAGTGTCTTTGATATATAAAAATCCGTTACGTCCATCTATTAATACGCCCTTGGTCAGACGGACAAACGTTCTCAAAATATAAAATTTATTACGCTATAAATTTTAAGTAACTAAGCCTGGCACTGAATACATATTTTTGCGTTGGCTAAATAAAAATTTTTACTAAACATTACTAAACTTTGTAAACATTACTAAACTTTGTAACTTTGTAACTGTGGCTTTTTTTTAGTAATAAATAATAATTATGATTAATTAATGCTCTGTTATTAGTTGTAAATCTAATAATGGTACAGTAGTCCCAGCTTTTTGCTTTTTGAAATCTCTATAAAACTTTAAAAGATAATGATTTGAGAATATTCTGAATCAGATTTGTCACCATTTATGATTTGTTAAAAAGATTTTGAGTAAAGTTTAATGCATAGAGGAACATCAGCAAAACGAAAGTTTTTAAAGTATACGCAGTTAGCATAGCAACTGCTTTTCTTCCAGTGTATGTGGACCAAAAAAAATTAAGATGATGGAGAATATCAGAAGTTTTTATCCACAAGTGTTATTAAAGATATAAAATTCTCTTACAGTTGCTGAATAATAAGCAGAAAACTTATTTTTTAAATTTGTTGATTGTGTTCTATAAACTTCAAACTTAACTACTCATACCTTGCTAAACTTATTCGTACTGACAAAAATCTGAACCTATTCGCATTGATAAAAATCTGAACCTATTCGCATTGATAAAAATGTATTAAGAGTTTAAATCAAAATCTGCTTAGATAACTAATGCATGTCAAAGAGGAAGATTAAATATTATTTAAAATTTTTCCGTGTGCGGAAAAATTTTAAATAATATTTAATCATCAAAAACAAAAAATTGTTTTCTATTCTTGAAAAAATGAAGTCGCTATTTAAAAAATGATTACTCTTAAAATATTCTTTAATTTGACTTGATGAGGATAAGTCAAAATTTTACTTGATGACTACAAATTTTTAGTGACTACTTAGTTTTAAATTAATCATAAATAAAGTAATTAAGTAAGCGTAAAAATACAGACAATCAAGTGAGTGGTGGTTAGATCATAGTCAATTTGAACAGGTTATTTATAGCGAGTAAACAATTCAAATAAAAAAATTAATAAAAAGAATTTACATTTTTGAAAATGTTATCAATCCTCTTAAAGATAAATAGTTTGTTAGGTTCTTGATGCACCAGATATAAGAAAGATATTTTTACTGTGTGGCTTTACTAGATGATTCTCGTGATATTGCCAGTTTTGTTTTTTCTTGGTTTTATTGTTAAAAAAAAGATTAAGAATATTTTTTAATTTTTTTTTTAATTTTGTTCTTTATTACAATGTTTAAGATGCAAATACAAATATAAAAGAGAAAAATTACAAGTGAAGATATCGTAAAAATAGATAAGTAAAAGATAAATAAAAAACGCGGAAACTCAAAAAAGACCATTACGTCTTGTCACAGTAGATTATTATTCATTTTCATGATCAAATAGATAAAATTGTGGAAAATAAACCATACACACTCTTATTTCAAGCATTTATTTTATAACACCAGAACAATAGTCAGCGATTCTATCGTCGCATTTATCCTTGTTACATTTCAAAAAAGACATTGAGAAAAATTAAAATCTCTTGTTTCAAATTTAAACCAGGTTGTTTCCAATTTATATAAACAGCTTTTAAAATTAATTTGAAAGAAAGCAATATTTCTACTGACAAGACTAACTCATATTTAAGATAATTGTTAAATTTGTGTAGGGCATATATAGGATATCTGTAAGATTAGTTAAGAAAGATTTTGTCTCATTCAATTCATCATATTTGGAAAGCAAAAACTATGACTTCTTTAAAACAAATAAAAGAGGTAAAACCAACAACAGACCATTTAATAACAATTTTAATTATCTATTACTAAAAAAAAGCCATTGTTGATTAAAAAAGTTGAGTGAAATTTAATAATGATTTTAATATAGCCAACACTATAATTTTCTATTACCAGATTTACTCAGTCAAAAATTTGAAGCGCATTGTTTAAAATGATATGACAAAAGGTTGTCTATCCGACAGAATGTATGTTTTTAAAACTAGCCCTCTAATTTTTTCTCAATTTAAGCAGAATAAATAGTAAAAGGTTGACAATTTAATCAACGTATTTTAATTGATTAAAATAATAACGATTATTAATGCATTGGGGACGACACAGATTTTAAAGTGAGGGCTGGAGGCACAATTGTCAATTTCTAAAAAAAAATTAGAAAAAAAAACATCCTTTACAAAAAAAGTCAGGAGGAGAGTGCTCCTTGGACTCCCCAGTGTCGTTGGCTCTGTAATGAGATCAAAAGTTGCAATGTTCATAAATAGGTCTTTCTACATTTTTCTACATTGTGATCAATAGTTTCAGTATAAAACATCCAAATAAAACATCTCAAAACTATTTCGATACCTCTTCCATGTTCTACGGTAATCAGTTGGGATTTAGGACATATACTGTACCTATTATACGTCAAAGAAACATGGTTTTATCTGATCCGAATTGCGTTAACATGTTTTCATCATTAAAACAAATTTTTGACCGCTATTGACTACTCCAGATAAAATAAAATGCTGTAATAAAATGCTGTAATACAAATTTTGATTTTATGAGGAAATATATGGCTTTCTATTAATTTTGTATAAATCAATATGTTTTTATTACAGCATCTAAAATGGAGTTGTTAAAACTGGTCAAAAGTTTTCTTTAGTGATGAAAACAAATTTACACAGTTTTGATCAGATAGAACCAAGTTTGTTTGACGTTTCTTTTTTTTTAAATCAATATCTGTCAATAAAGTTTTTAGTTGCATCACGATCTGTTGATATCACGATCAGTTCAGTTGGTATCACGATCTTTTTATCCGAAGACAAGTTTTTTGTTGTTGTTGTGTTTTTTCTGAGTTCTCTCGAATCTTTGCGTATCCCGTAAGTTCATATTTCTTCACAATTTGTCTTTTAGCAGAATTATGATCTCTGTAAAATTATGCTATATTACGAAACGAACTTCAATTTGAACTGATGCGCAACAATCTTTTTCACTGGAGATATTAAACAAATAATTTGTTTATAACATCAATAAACTTCAAAATTTTTGGAGAAAATGTTAAATGCTTTGGCATATATGCATATTTTTGAGCTCATTAAAAAATATTAGTTTTTAAATCAATCAAAGTACATTATTTAAATATGTATAATTTAGTGAAGCAAGTGAAATAATATTGTACAACACTTAAAATAATTAAAATACTTGGTTAAATTTTTTGCATATATAGCAAATATTATTAAACTTTTATGCAACACTATTATTAAATTTCATGCTTTTGTCTAAGTTTTAAATCAAATGATAATTAAAGATTTGTTATTAGTTCATAATAACTATCTACCTTAAAATTTTACAGTTGCCATGTAAGGATGGTAAAAAGAATATGTATGATCCCAGCTATAGTGCACCCTAAAAAAGGGTACAAAAGTTGTAGCAGCAGTAAAACTAATGATTTATATCTTTTATCTTCAATGTTAATTTCACATTTTTTAAAAATTTTCAGTTTAACGGCTTTTAAGCAAAATGGAATTGAATCAAGGAGATTGCGAGGAAATCGATTTCATAAAAGGTAAAATGTAATTTAATTCCCCAATGTTTTTCAATTTTTATTTTATAACAATGTTACTATTATTTAGATATAAATCATTCTAGTGCTGTTCTTAATACGCTCGCAGACAAGTTGCCGGGGCATGAAAAAGTAAGTGGTTCACCTTTAAACAAAAGTGATAGAGAGAAAAAAAAAGAAATACATTTACAGGAGAGCAAGATGGTCAAGGAGCAGCTTAAAAGACAAAGAGGATAGTTAAAGTTTTTATACAATTTATATTGTAAAATAACTTAGACAACAAGAATAATTACTAAAAGTTTTGAATTATATAAGCAAATTTATGCAAATTCAAAATCTAGTTTTGTCATAGATAAGGGTATTTATGCAGTTCCATAATTTAGATCTAGTTTATAAACAATCTCTACAAAAATATGGAATAGCTATAACATTTAAACAAAAATTCAATCTTAGCAACCTAAAAAAACATTTTATTCTTTGTTTATTACATTATAACATATTTATAATCAGTCACTGATCCAGAGGAGATGGGGAGTATGCATTCCCCCACCATAATCTAAAAGTCTTGAAATATTTTGGAAATAGAGAACCTTATTTTTTAGGAGACGCAATATGGTACAAAATACAAATAAAAATTCAACATGAAAAACGAAAAAGCAAAATAAATGTTTATTATAACTAAGATATCTTTACTATTTAACCTAAGTTTCCATGCAACATTATAAATGTGCTGAATGCTATAAGTAGATGGAAGTTAAAACCAGTTTATAAAAAGAATTAAAGATTTTATTTTAAAGCATGATAAGACAATTAATGTACTTTAAACATTAATTTTATTAATAAAAGTTATTACATCTAATAAATTTTAGTTGACAACATCTCCAAAACCAGATCCTATTTTCAGTGTACACAATACATGAATTAATGGAATACAACTGACGCGCAATAAAAAGGCGTTTGTTTATTTTTAATAATACAAGATCATATTGACACGGGCAATAACTTTGTTCGAATTTTAAACATTAAATTTGTCTGAATCTTGAGGAATTTCTCCCTTTTTTTCCTTGTGATTTCTGCTATTTAGTTCTTATCTTAAAAAACAAAGTTACTTTTTTGTTTAAGTATTTAAATTCTTTTAAAAAGTTGAAAGAGTAAAAGAAAAAGAAAAGAGCTATACAACTAAAAAGTGACAATCCAAAAATGTTTGTGCCAAAAATACATCTTATGGAGATTTGAAGTACATCAATCATATTATACTTAATTTTTATCAATGTATTTACCAATAAACGACATATTTAAATAAACCCACACAAACTAAATGTAATCAAATGCACAATCGTAAAAGAAAAAAACGTTCAAGCAATTAAATGTATGTATTGCAATAATAGCACAGTTATTGTGTATTTACCAGCATCGAAAAATCAATTAACAAAGTAATAAATCAGTATTGCAAGTTAAAATGTCAAGAATACTTCGAAATTTTGGCAAAATTATTTGCAACAAAAACCTATAATACAGACTGTAAATTGTTGCCGGGCATTATTTTTTAAAAGATACATTCGGAATGGCTTTTGAAAGTTTTTTAGACGTCTTCTAAACGTTCTTAACTCTAGAAATTTAGTAAAGATTTTAATATAGTTAACGCTATATTTTTTCCATTACCAGATTTACTCAGTCAAAAAATTGAAGCGCAATATTTAAAATGTTATGATAAAGGTTGTCTATCAGAAAAAACGTACGTTTTTAAAACTAACCCTCTATTTTTTTCTCAATTTAAGCAGAATAAGTAATAAAATATTGACAATTTATTCAAAGTTTTTTAATTGATTAAAATAATAACGATTATTAATACGTTGAGGACGACACGGATTTTAAAGTGAGAGCTGGGGGCACAACTGTCAATTTCTAATTTAAAAAAAAACCAAACATCCATTACAAAAATAGTGTCGTCGGATCTGTAATGAGATCAAAAACTGCAATGTTCATGCAAAGGTCTTTGTACATTTTGTGATCAATAGTTTCAGTATAAAACATTCGAATAAAACAATCCAGTACTATTTCAATACCACTTTCATGTTCTACGGTAAGCAGTTGGAATTTAGGACATATACTGTATCTATTAAACGTTAAAGAAACTTGGTTTTATCTGATCCGTACTGCGTTAACATGTTTTCATCATTAAAACAAATTTTTGACCGCTATTGACAGCTCCAGATAAAATGCTGTAATATAAATTTCAATTTTATGAGGAAATATATGGTTTTCTATTAATTTTGTATAAATCAATATGTTTTTATTACAGCATTTAAAATGGAATAGTTAAAATTGGTCAAAAGTTTTCTTAAGTGATTAAAACAAGTTTACACAGTTTTGATCAGATAGAACCAAGTTTGTTTGACGTCCAGTACATGATGTGACTGGACGTCTTTTGAACACATTTGCATGTCGTAAACAACATTTTGTAGTACATTTTGAAACACTACAATAATTCCACATTAACGTTTCTTTTTTTTTTAAATCAGTAGCTGTCAAATAAAGTTTTTAAATACTTAGTATCACGATCTTCTTATCCAAAGATTTGGTTGTTTTTCTGGTTTTCCTGAGTTCTCTCGAATCTTTGCGTATCCTGTAAGTTAATATTTCTGCACAATTTGTCTATTAGCAGAATTATGAGCTCTTAAAAACTTTGCTATCTTACGAAACGAACTTCTATTTGAACTGATGTCGCAATCATTTTTTTCATTGGAGATATTAAACAAACTATTTGTTTATAACATCAATAAACTACAAAACTTTTGGAAAAAATTTGAAATTTTTTTCCAGATTTGGCATATATGCATATTTTTGAGCTCAATAAAAATTAATAGTTTTTAAATTAATTAAGGTACATTATTTAATTAATCAATATTTGTTCAAAACATATCAGTAAAAATGAAAATTATTGAACTTAATATGTTGGATTTAGTGAAGTAAGAGCTGAAATAAAAATTGGTTAAATTTTTTGCATATATAGCAAATGTTATTAAACTTTTATGCAAGACATTTTAAAAAAATATTCAAAAAAACTGAATGCATTTATTAATTTAGCAAGTATTAAATTTCATGCTTTTCTCTAAGTTTTAAAACAAATGATAATTAAAGATTTGCTATTAGTTCATAATAACTATCTACCTAAAAATATTACAGTTGCCATGTAAGGATGGTAAAAAGAATATGTATGATCCCAGCTATAGTGCACCCTAAAAAAGGGTACAAAAGTTGTAGCAGCAGTAAAACTAATGATTTATATCTTTTATCTTCAATGTTAATTTCACATTTTTTAAAAATTATCAGTTTAGCAGCTTTTAAGCAAAATGGAATTGAATCAAGGAGGTTGCAAGGAATTCGATTACATAAACGGTAATATTTATTTTAATTTCCCAATGTTTTTTTTAATCTTTATTTTATAACAATGTAATTACGCTTAATACGCTTGCAGACAAGTTGCCTGGCAATGGAAAAGTAATTGTTTCTCCTTTAAACAGAAGTGGTAGAGGAAAAAAAAAGAAATACATTTACAGATGTGCAAGATTTTTTTTTTTTGTTTTATTTTGTTTTCATTACAATATACTATGGTATAAATATCGTTGTACATTAAATATCAGAACACGGAGGCTCAAAGAGGATCGTGAGATCCTATCACTGAGAACCATTTAACAACGCAGTAAAAATATAACCAGTTAAATAATTACAATAATTGACGTTTAGAAATAAAATTTAAATCTAACCAGATATTTCAAAACATAAAATAACGTTTAACAACATAAGGAATATATATAAAACTACATATTTCAAAATAAAACAATATATTCAGAAATCGCATACTTTTTTAAAAGG
>NC_061161.1:59212301-59222301 GCF_022113875.1 Hydra vulgaris
GTAGCAAACAATATTGGCGCAATATTGGCGCGATATTGTTTACAATATTGTTTACAATATTGGCGCAATATTGTAAACTATATCGCGCCAATATTGCAATGTCAACATTTTGCCAATATTGGCCAATATTGGCGGTACAACATTGCGCCAATATTGTAAATTCAATATTGTAAATTCAATATTGGCCAATATTGGCGGTACAATAGAAAGAAAACAGATTGTATCATTTAGAAACAGATTGTATCACGAGAAGAAGTGGAAAAATATTTCTGTGCTCTAAGATAAAGATTGAAATAGTAAGTTTACTTTTATATAAAAACAGTTTGAGTTACTTACATCTGCAAGATTTGTAAAGTCTATTTTATTTTGTTGAATATATTCAATTAAGTTAAAGATATTCAATTAAGTAACAAATACGTCATATAGTTTACCTTTTAATAAGTTTGTAAATGAATAAATTGTAAATAAGGTATTATTAAATCTTGATTTAATAATATATGTATATATATATATATATATATATATATATATATATATATATATATATATATATATATATAGTATATATATATATATATATATATATATATATATATATATATATATATATATATATATATATATATATATATATATATATATATATATAATATTTATATATATATATAATTTTATTTTATATAGCATTTTATTTTATGCTTAAGTGTTAGTATAATGTTATAGGTAATGAAAAAATCAATAAAAACAACTCGATCTGCTAAATCACATTATATTAGAAGAGTAGTAAAGCAACATTTAAATGAAATTCACTCAACAAGTAATGTTGAAAATACGAATCACTCAACAAGTAATGTTGAAAATACGAATGAATTACTTAACTGTGGAAATGCAATAAACTTCAGTGATGAGTCTATTAACCATAATATGTTATATCAAAATTCTTATAATTATTTGGCTGAAGACACATTAAAATCCTCAAATGTTGAGTTTGGTGACATATCATATTTTGATGAAAACCAACCCTCGAATTTGACTAATAGTTCTGATGATGACTGTAACATAACTGATGATGAGCATGGCTACTATCCTTCATGTTCCAGTGACAATGAAGAGGCTCAGGATGAAGTTACTTTGAAAGAACTGCTTATTTGCTGGTCAGTCAAACACAATGTAACACATAGTGCTTTATCAGATTTACTAAAAATCTTGTCAAAACAACATCCAGATTTGCCCAAAGATAGTAGAATCTTATTGAAAACAAAAAGCAGTTCTGACATTATTATCATGCAAGACATGTTTGGGCAAAAGACAGAGTTTGTTTATTTTGGTTTGAAACATCAGTTAATTAGTTTGCTAGTGTTTAACAGCATTGAAAGCCGCAAAGTTAGTTTATTGTTTAGCATTGATGGATTGTCTTTGTATAAGAGCTCTGCAAAACAGTTTTGGCCAATACTTTGCAGTGTTACAATTGGTAAAAATGTTTATAAACCATTTGTAGTTAGCATATTTTGTGGCAACAGCAAACCTAAAAGTTCAGCTATTTTTCTAGCTAGTTTTGTAGCTGAATTCAATGTTTTGAAGGAACAAGGTTTATTTATAGGTGAAAATCACTTTACCATTCATGCTAAAGGTTTTGTGTGTGATGCACCTGCACGCGCTTTTGTTAAATGTATAAAAGGACATAATGGGTATTATGGTTGTGAACGATGCATTCAAAAGGGAACTAGGGTAGATAATAGAACTGTATTTCCTGATGTAAATGCAATGAAGAGAACAAATGCTTCCTTTGCATTATTCCAGCAAGTTCAGCATCACAAACCAGATGCAGTACCCCCACTGTTAGAGCTTAATATCGGTCACATCTTTCAATTTCCACTAGAATATATGCATCTAGTTTGTCTTGGTGCCACACGAAGGTTACTTCTGCATTGGCTTCGTGGAAAACGTGCGGTAAAAATAAGCACGCTAATTGCTGATTTAATTTCAAATGGATTAAAAAATTTGGCAGCATATGTTACTGTTGAATTTGCACGTAAACCAAGATCACTAAAAGACATTGATCGATGGAAAGCCACAGAATTTTGTCTATTTTTGTGTTACCTTGGACCTCTTGTATTATGAAGCCATCTTACCAATAATCTGTACCAGCATTTTATGTTATTGCATGTCGCAATTAATATTTTAGCTAATCCAAATATGTGCTGGACGCATGTTGATTATGCAGAAAAATTGTTAAATATATTTGTCATGCAAATGCCAGATTTCTATGGCAGCAGCTCAATAGACTACACAATGCACAGCCTTTGTCACATTTGTAATGATGTAAGACAGTATGGTTCACTTGATGAGTATAGTGCATTTCCTTTTGAAAATGCTTTAGGCATTATGAAACGATTGTTACGAAGTGGCCACATGCCTTTGCAGCAGTTGTGTCGAAATTTGTCAGAAAGAATTAATAGCAACACATATTCTATCAGTCGCAATATGCACCTGATACCAAGTTTAAAAAGGTTACACAGCAATGGTCCTACCTTAGGGTACTATGGAAAGCAATATCTAAAGGTTGAGTATGCTGGTTTCACATATTTTTCTGCAAATTCCAACAACTGTGCTTTACTTGATAGTGGTAAAGTTGTCCTTATTGAAAATGTTATTGATGCTGACAATATAATGATAATTACACGTGTTTTTGGACTTAAAGAAAATTTCTACACTTATCCTTGTGAATCTTCTTTGCTCAATATTTTTAAAGTTAGTCAACTATCTGATCAATTTTTTGCTTTTCCTATAACTTCAATTGTAAAAAAATGCTTATTATTGTCTAGAGAAACCTATTTTGTTAGTTTTGCTTTACTTCATCGGAACTAGTAAACAAACTAAATGTTAGGGTGTTGATTTAATGTTATAAATTTTAATAATTTTTTTAAAGAAAGATATAATAATTATATTTACTAGAGTCAATTTTGTTTTAGCTTGAGTTTAATTTTATAGTAGTTTTTTAATCTTCAAAAGTAAAGTTACAATTGACTGTACATTTACTGCAGTATGCCAATTAACTAAATCTTTTTATTTAAAAATGAATATAAAACTAGTTTGTACCAATTAATTTTTGTTTTCTTTTTTTTAGTGTTGCATTTAAACAAAGTTAAGGAGAGCTCATAACAATTTGCATTTCCTAACAACTATTATTTTTGTTTTTAAACTCCAACTTTTTGTGTCTTCTGTCTATTTTTGACTAATACTGTTACATATTTTTAAAAAGTAGAAAACTTTTTTAAAGTTATTTAAAAGCTGAAAGTTTTTTTTAATGATCTTTTTCAATCAAGTGTGAAACTGTCAATAAAAGAGACATAACACAGGCAGCATTTATAAAACAAATGTGTTAAGTATTTACAAAAAATGTCACTTTTATTGAAAAGTAAAAAGTCTCCTTGTTTCCAGTATTAAAACTTTTGATAAATTGCTCAAAACTTCACATTTTACTGTAATTAGTAAAAATGTTAAAATCTAAGTTTTCACATTAATTATCCTTTCACTATGCTGACCACACAAGTAGTGAAGGATCGTGGCTGATATTTGACTGGGGCCGGGGAGGGTTTGGTAAAACATAGCTGGGGTCAAGGTTATTGCCGGGGCTGCCTTAATCTTGACAAACCCTTTAAATGAAATGAGTCTTTAATCTTGTATTAAAGTTGACATTATATATATATATATATATATATATATATATATATATATATATATATATATATATATATATATATATATATATATATATATATATATATATATATATATATATATATATATATATATATATATATATATATATATATTGTATATATATATTGTATATATATATATATATATATATATATATATATATGTATATATATATATATATATATATATATATATATATATATATATATATATATATATATATATATATATATATATATATATATATATATATATATATATATATATATATATATATATATATATATATGGTGATTTAAAAAATAATGTTTTTTAATGAGAAACAAAAATACTCTAGTAATTATAATAACAATAATAAAAATAAGAAGAATAAGAATATTAACAATAATAATAATGATAATAACAATAATAATAACAACAGCAACAATAATAAAAACAGTAATAGTAGTACAATAAAGTTTAAGTATTTTTAATCACTTTTTTTATTGCAGCAGTCTAGAAATTGTGAATGCCTAACTACTTTAATTTTTGGCTTGTACAAGCAGAACATTTATCATAATGAGCCATTTGTCTGGGAAAAGTTTATACTATTAGTATTTTGATACTTATGTCATTCCAAAAGAAAAACAATGTGTCTGACTTCCTTATTTTTGACTGCTATAAAAAGAGTATTTTTTTATTAGTCCATTACCAAAGCTATTTGGAAAAGTTGTTTTAAGGTTTGTAAAATTTTTTTTATTTTAAATAAATATCTTTTTATTTAAGATTCTTTCTTAAATCTAATTAATTATTAAATTTTATATTATTTTTTATTTATAATTAAATATAAATATAAAAAAAATATATAAATTCACCTCCAAGCTCAAGTACAAGTCTACATGAGTTTTAAGTTTCCAAATCAATACAACAAGAATGTATTAGACTCAAAACAAAAAATCTTGAAACACTTCTTTTTAAAAAAAATATAATATAAGAGCACTTTCATATAATACATTTTTATGTGGGGCTCCTGAAGTCTTTGTACCACCTAATTCAAACTATTACGATGTATGGGAGCCTGAATCTTCAGGCTTCTACAAAGAAACATATTTTCAATAAAATGGCTACTTTTTTAATTATTCTTGAAAATTTTTATTGTAAATTATTATATTATAGGTATAATATATAAATATGTATTTTAAAATATAATTAAATATATATAAATATATATATATATATATATATATATATATATATATATATATATATATACATATATATATATATATATATGTATATATATATGTATATATATGTATATATATGTATATATATATATATATATATATATATATATATACCACTAGATGATCTTAGAGTCGACAGCAATAAAATACCCGCGGAAAGTCGACACTGCAAAAATCAGTCTAACATTGTCAATTTAAATTTTTTTTTGTCGAAAATCAAAGGAATGGCTTCTTTTTCTCTTGGCAATTTTATATTTCATAACTTTAATTTGATTTTCAATATTAAGTCGACTTAACGTTTTCGAGCAAATTTTTTTTGTTGTAAGTCGACTTTACCCTTTTTTTTTATTATATCTTCCTAAAGTCGACAATAAAAAAAAGTGGTTATTCTGGATTACAATTCTTATAAATACAAGGGCCGGTATAAAGAAAAAATGCCTGTTTTTGTAACACAAGTATCACCGTGGCTTAAGAATTATCTTTTTTATATTTAAAAATGTTTTTAAGTCTGATTTTTGTTTTAGATTCTATTCAATTACATTTGAATATCGTTTATTCTTTGGGAGACGATTCGCATCTTTTTTGCTCTTTCGTTAGTGATTTTATTTCTAACTGTACCGTAGCCAAACCCGTATTTTATTCCAAATTCAGTCATTTCTTGTCGACCTATAATAGATAAAATATGTACTATATTTAAAAATAAAGATTACAAACATTTCTACTTAAATCAAAAGTAAAATAAGAATCATTTTGTAATATTTTGTAACCTTGCAAAAAGTAATAAATATCAAAAAATGTTTATTAAATTTTTTAACATATGTTTTTTCTTATTTCAACCTTAGTTGCTAAAAATGATAATTAAAAAGATAAGTTGATGAAAATCTTAAATAAAAATCTTGTCTAATATACACTTACTTGGATATCCTATATTTGAACTAACATACTGCATAAACCTTTGAAAAAACGCACTCTCATTTTCGTTATCCCATTGGTTATATTTACGACCTAAATATATATTATATAACTTTTACAGCCACCCACGAAACCTAAAAGATTGCACATATATCTAATTGCCTCAAATGCCCCAAATTTTACCCTTTTATTTGGGCTTATGTCTGAACGTAAACTCGATACAACAAAATGAAAGTTTAAAACACATTTATTAAAACTTGAATAATCGAAAGTTGTCTAATTATTATATAGAAAATAAGAAATTGTTTGTTTTTAAATATTTTCTTGCTTTCTGTGCTCAAATAAGTATAATTATATAACGATCCCCACCACGTCCCTGGTAGTACCGCGACCAACTCGTTTCTCCGCGCAGCGGCCTTGTTCGTCAAGGTTCGTGTTTCGGAGTTATAGAGTGGAGAGAGAGTTATAGCCACAAATAAGAAGCCTCCTCGTTTGTATTGGCCTTCTCAGCCTTGAGGAGGTGAATTAAAATAAAAAAATAAAATAAAAAACTGTTAATAACAAAAAAATATGAAAATAACTAATTTGGCTTCCCCACTTTAAATATCAGTGTATATTTATAGTAAGGGAGCTAATCCAAGGTTATAAATAAGGACAACCATTTCATTATTAGGTTCTCTTTTCTACTTTTAAATTGTGGGGGCAGGGAAATAACACATTTAACACCTCCACTTCAGCAGCTACAGAATTTTTTTTTTAATGATATGTTTAGTTTAATGTAATCTTAAATAAATCATTTTTTTTTAATTTAATGCGACCATTAAAATTAAAGTCTTTAAAATAAGTAAAAATAACTTAAAATAAGTAATACAGATATAAATTACAAAACTTTGACTTGTGCAATAAAAGTTATACCTGAGACAAAACTTTTTTTAGTTTTATTAATTTGGTTAACATTAGTTTTAAATTCAAACTCCGATTCGCTTGAATTGTTTTCATATTCAGTAGAAGAATGATTTTCAAGACTTTCATTTGCAATTTCTGGAACTAGAGTACAGAGTAATAGTAAAAAATTATTATTACTAAATAAAAATATTCAGTATAAAGGAATCATTTAAAATACAAATAAAACATTATTTACAATAAATAAAAAATATACTAGATAACTAAAAATTTAAATAAGATTCATACCTTGTTTATTCAAACTGATTGGAGTGCTACTTCCAACACTAGCCTCAAGTTTTGCCTTAGATCTAGTTAAAAAAACTTTAGCTAGTTTTATTGGCTTCTCTTGTTTTTCTACAAGCCGATTTTTCTGCTCTTTTTTATCAATATTTATTGTTTTTTTTAAATCTTGCTTTACTAAAAAAAAAAAAGATTTATAAATATAAAATTAAAATAACTTTTGCTTTGGGTTGACATTTCTTTAAAAAAATTATTCAAACAAATTAAAAATATATTTATACATACAGGAATTTCGATCAATAGCTTCAAGATGTTTTCCTGTTGAGAGAAGCTGTCGATAAGCTGCCGGAGCTTGATATATTGTCTTGTTAATTGTTTCACTGTGCCCAAAGTGATCATATGCCAAACTCATTTGGGCATCTGAAACTCCTAAACCAGCCACTAGTGTAGAGAGTCGATGGCGATTATTTGTACCAGTAACTTTTGATTCATCTATCAAGTTAAGTTGCTTGATTATATTTTTTAGACTATGCCATCCAGAGCAGTGATAAAGTGAAGATTGTGTACTTGGGAAAATGTAAATGTTATTTGCTGAAACTCCAGCCTGAGTTCTAATATCAGCAGAACCTAACAACTTCATTGCTTCAATAGTATCAGTTGGAATTAAAACAGGGACTGAATGATTAACCCCTTTCCCAGACTGATAAGTAATTTTCATCCCATCTTCTAATTGACTTTCAGATAGTGTATTTTTTATTCTTTGTTTGTCTAGCCATACATTATTCAAAGCATTTTCCCATTCTTTAATTGTTAGTCTTGCAGGTTCACCACCTCGCCTGCCATTAAAAATAGTTAATCGAGCACAAGCACAGTCTCTTAATTGAATAAAAGAAGGTCTATCTATTATTTCATATTCGCTAGTCAGTTTTTCCATAGTAGTAACAATATGATTTCTTATAGTTTGAATATCTTCTTCCATTGGAAGATGTGCAGGTTTTTTATGTTTTTCGTTCCTACGTTTATTTAAATCATAAACAGCGTCTGAAAAAATTTCATCTTTCATAAGCCCAAATATGTACAAAAAATTTGAAACTTCTTTAGACAAATCATCACGATTTGTCTTTAAGTAATATCCCATACATTTCTCAGCTGAGTCCTTAAGTAAATAATAGATGCCACTTTTTAAACCAGATTTTATCTTATCTTCACCTTTATCGGTATAATTTTCAATGGCTTTTTTTAAATAGTCAATATTTCCTCTCAAAAACATATCACCAGAATTACCTTGCTCAATTGCTAACATTTTAGCAGGATATTCTGTTTTTTCAATTGTAAATCTATTATAAATGTTGGCAAGCCGGCGCATTGAGCACCTAACCGATTTCTCAACCTCCAACTTTTTATCAAACCTTCTTTTAATTTTACCATACAAGCGAGATCCTATCATCAAAATAATGCTATCACTTTTAGCTAGCGTGCCAATTTCATCGTTATTTATGACATTTAAAATATTTAACTTGAAATCATTGTCTAAAGAATTATATTTATCTATTTCCCCAATTGCAATAGATGGTATTAAGGCTTGACAAGAATCTTCACCGCATTTTATCTGATGTCTGGTTTTATAACTCTTTGCAAAGAAACCTTTGCATTTTAAGCACATTAGCAAGTTGTTTGAATTTAAGAATTTTTCAGATTGCATATTTTTTTTGGAACGTTGTGCTCTTTCCTTTAGAAACTTTGGATTACTGTTTTGGACTTCATTTAAGTTAAACTGATGAATCCCTTGTTTTTTAAAAGAATCAAATGCTTTACGACGCTCTATTTTAGACAATTTAAAAGCCTCACATATTCTAGGATCACTTTTATGTGTTAGAAAATGTCTTGAAAGTGCTAATTGATGCACACCACATATAAAACAAGGTCGCTTTGGTTTTGGATTACTTTTTTTAGATAGTTTATTGATTTCGTTTTTTGGTCTCACATGTGAATTGTTCAGTTGTCTAACCTTAAAACAAATGAATTAACTAAACATAATAACATTAAATAATAAATAATAACTATTATTAAATAGTATATGAAAAAAAAAATAACAACAAAACTTAAAATTAAACGAAAATTTCCACTAACTGCAATAAAATAAGACTAACAAAAAACAAAACAAATAAAATTGATTATTAATAAATAACTTGATAGTAAACACTACTAAAAATATATTTATTATTACTTTAAAACATCCAAATTTAGGATGTATATACATTTACATACAACCAAATTTTAAAAAACTCAACCTTTTCATCAGATGAGCTGTTGTTTGACTTAGAAGGTTCTGTAGTTAACAAATCTTCATATAATACTTTATTTGTATCTTTTACCAAAGCATGAGACTTAAAAAAAAATAACAAATAACAGTGAAAAACATAGATAACTATTAACATAGATACTATTCAATAATAATTTTTTTAATTAAAGTTTATTTTTTTTTAATCTAACTTGAAAAGTTTGCTTTACTTGAAAAAAAAAACTTGCCATTTTACATTAAAAAGTGTTTAAGATTTAAAATGATAAAATCAAAAAAAACCTGATATAACACAGGTATATGTGTTGATAATGTATAAGGATTAATCGTTTTTACAGACAAATTTTTGTTTTTTTTATTATTTTTTATTTTCTATACTTCTTTAGTACATACCCCATGTCAAACAGTTTTATTCTTGATTTTTTCAAGTAAGATCTTGAATACTATTTATTGTAGACTGGCAAGACTTGTTTTTTCTTTATAAACACTTAAATAACTTTTAAAAAGTTTAATTTCAGGCATATCCATCAAAAATATCTGGTACACCTTTAGTTTTGTAAGCAATTCTACAGCTGCTGAGTCTCGCATACCATTTTTCACACTTAAAATTGCTTTTTTAAACTTTTATTGTACAAAATTATATCAAAATTATAAC
>NC_061161.1:59227301-59244801 GCF_022113875.1 Hydra vulgaris
AACGCTAATGATAAAGGCATTAAAGAAAGAATCGGCAGCTTTCTGGCTACGGCCATTGATAGAGACGGCGGAAGAAAGAACAGAACCGCAATTGAGCAAAGCCCACTTTTGAGCGATGAAAATGAATGTCGCAAAGATTGTATCTGATAGTGAGAGTGTAATGCTGTAATATATAAATATATATATATATATATATATATATATATATATATATATATATATATATACATATATATATATATATATATATATATATATATATATATATATATATATATATATATATATTATATATATATATATATATATATATATATGTATATATATATATATATATACATATATATATATATATACATATATATATATATATATATATATATATATATATATATATATATATATATATTTATATATATATATTTATATATATATATATATTTATATATATATATATATTTAAATATATATATATATATATATTTATATATATATATATATATATATATATATATATATATATATATATTTATATATATATATATATATATATATTTATATATATATATATATTTATATATATATACATATATTTATATATATATATATTTATATATATATATATATATATATATATATATATTATATATATATATATATATATATATATATATATATATATATATATATATATATATATATATTATTGAAAGTTTATTTAAGTTGTTATATTAAGGTTTACTTTTTTTTTTTTATTTGTATCAGTTTAATATAATTTCTAATAGATTTATTAGATTTAGTTTGTAAAAAGTCTTATTTTTTCAAAGCGTTCCTAGATTATTATCGCCTTCTAGACTATAAGTCAAGTTATACAACTATAGTCTAAACTATTTGCAAAAATATATATACTATAGTCTATACTAAAGACTGTATTGTTCTTTCGGGATAAACAGTTCGTCCCTTCTGTATTATTTATAAAATGCTCTATCTAATATATAAAATAAGTACAAAAAAGAATATATAAATATAAAATGTTCTACCTGATATAATATATTATAATATATTATATCAGGTAAAACATTTTAAATGTTAACATTGCAATATTGGCACAATATTGAAAATAATTTCGCGCCAATATTGGGGATATAATACTGGCCAATATTGGTGTAATATTGTTTTTAATGTTTAACTTGTTCTATCTAATATGTAAAATAAATACAAAAAAAAATTATATATAAATAAATACAATGTTTTATGTAATATAATTTATATATTATATTACATAAAACATTTATCTACATATAATATTGGCCAGTATTATATCTCCAATATTGGCGCGATATTATTTACAATATTGTGCCAATATTGTAAACGATATCGCGCCAATATTGTAATGTCAACATTTTGCTAATATTGGCCAATATTGAATTTACAATATTGGTGCAATATTGTACCGCCAATATTGGCCAATATTGAATTTACAATATTGGCGCAATGTTGTACCGCCAATATTGGCCAATATTGGCAAAATGTTGACATTGCAATATTGGCGAGATATAGTTTACAATATTGCGCCAATATTGTAAACAATATCGCGCCAATATTGCGCCATAATTGTTTGCTACTTGGGTAAAGTTTTTAAACTTATCATTATTTTTTTGTTTTTTAAAAAAGTTATAAGTTTAAAAATCTTAATCTTTGTTTACATATCATGTAATACATAAAATGTAAACAAAGAATAAGGCTTTTAAACTTATACCAATGATGGTATATATTAAAAAAGATTAGGATTTAAGTTTAAACCGTTACTTTGGAATATTTTATTAACTGATTGTATCAGATGCCAATGTTGTTAATACACCATATATATAAAAATATACAAATGACATTATTATACTTTTAAGTAAAACTTTATTGGCTAAGCCAATACAGTTTTTGACAAAATATTTTTAGAATAAAACTATTATTGATATTTTTAGAATAACATTATTATATTTTTAGAATAATATTATAATTTTATTTATATTTTTAGAATAATATTATTATTGATATTTTAGAATAATAATATTATTGATATTTTTACAAGAATAAGCTTATTATTAATAAGCTTATTCTTGTAAAAATATCAAGATATTTTTATAATAAAAAGTTTATTCTTTTAAAAGTATCTTGTTAGTGTTTTTCTAATATACAATAATATAATTTTAAAATACAGTAATATAATTTATGTTTTTTATTATTTTTTTTATTGCTTTTTTTGATAGAAAAGTTGTTGTACCTAAAGCAGAACTGATTTGATAACAGTTATTTTTATTGACTGTTGACAATTTCAAGATGTTTTTTTTTTTGATTATATAACTTTTTTGTTATCTTTAGGCCAATTTGTACTGACTACAGCTGGTAAGTTATTATAGTATAACTTTTATTAACCATTAAAGAAATATAAATAAATATATGTATTTCTTACTTATTTAATTATTACTTATCATGTATGGATTTCCCATTTGCTGCAATATTAATTTTTTAATTTTAGTATCTACCTCATGTGCTACACCTGGTAAGTTACACAACTCTTAATTTTTAATGTGCAAAATTTACAATATGTATAACTTTAGTTCCTTAGTCAGCTGCTGCAACTAGTAATTTAAAAAACTAATAAATTTAATATGTGTATGCATTTCTCGTTATTTGCAATATTGATTTTTTTTTACAACTTTGCAATTTTAGTATCTATCTCTTGTGCTACACCTGGTAAGTTAAACAACTCTTTTTAATGCGTACAAAGTTCTCATTGATTGTAATATTGATTTTTATAAGATATATGTTTTTTCATTAGGTTGGTCGGTTAAATATGATCATTTAAATGAGAAAATGTGTACTAGCGCAACTGAATACATGTAAACTCGAGAAAATGAATACTCGTGCAAATGTATACTCGTGCAATCTGGTAAAACAATTCTGTATTGTGATTTCTCTTTTTTAATAATTGCATGTGAAAATGTTGAAAATATCATTTCTATGTGTTTTCTTTTTTACGTAGGTTGAGGGAAAGGTGAAAAACTATCCCTCTCCTCAAATTGTACATCACTAATGTATGTTTTATAGTAAAAAAATATTGCTTTATGTAATACAACGATATTTTCAATGCTAATGTATGTTGATTATTGTTATAAAAGATTATTTTTCCTTTTTACCAATACATTTGATTATTAAAATAAAGATGACGTTATTTTTTGTCAGGTGGGTGGGTGGGGGGGAGGTGGTGCATTATACTCCCTTCATTTAAAGTCAACGTATACATCAATAATATATGTTGAATAGTAATAAAAGATTGTTTTTACTTGTTAACAATACATTTAATTATTGTAATAAAGATTTAATTATTTTTATATTTTGTTATGCGTCAGGGTGAGGAGGGGGGGGAGGGGAAAGGGCGGTGCGACATACGCCCTCCCCTAAAGTTAGTGTGTACATCACTAATGTATGTTGTATAGTAAAAAAATATATTTTTACTTTTTAACAAAATATTTAATTACTGTAATAAAGATTAAATTATTTATTAGAAAAAAAATAATTATTTTGACCACAGTTTCTTTAACAATTCCATATATCTTAAACTTGGTACTGAAAATGTTATAACTTTTTTTAGATTTGTTCGTTTTTCATAATTTTTTCACCTTTTTAATACTGTATTAAAGACTTTTCTTATGATATATAGCATTCTACTATATGATCAGTTTAAAAATTTCAGTGCGCGTACCTATATATATATATATATATATATATATATATATATATATATATATATATATATATATATATATATATATATATATATATATATATATATATATATATATATATATATATATATATATATATATATATATATATATAAATATATATATATATATATATATATATATTTATATATATTTATATATATATATATATATATATATATATATATATATATATATATATATATATATATATATATATATTGATATTTAACGTTATTTTGTCTTATAATAATAAAACAAAACTCATAGTCGAAAAAGAGTGCTCAATATTAAAAAGATATTTCAAATAGAGCAATATACATATATATATATATATATATATATATATATATATATATATATATATATATATATATATTAACGAAGAAAAAACAACTTTTTCTATGGTTTAAGTTTCATGCCTATACGGCAATCATCAGCCATTGAATACAAAATCAAAAATCAAAAAACCCGCTAAATGTTACAAAATACTGTGTAGTGGGATTTTAACGTCGCTAAGACACATCTTGGTTGCATCCAAAGAAAAACAAAATATCAGCTAATCTCCGGTGTCAAAAAAAGATAAAAAGAATTTATTTTTGTGTCTGCATTTTGAAATCAACTCATTTCGTTTATTTAATAAGTTGTCACCTTTATATGGTAAAATGAGGAATTATTCAAATAGGCAAAGATGGCAAATTTTTGACGAGGCTTTATAAGTATTGCAACGTTTTACAATTTTCCACTTAATTAAGGGTGTAAACATTTTGTGTTTTATGTCCCAAATTTCTTTAGACAACTCGGTAACTCATTTCGTTTATTTAATAAGTTGTCACCTTTATATGGTAAAATGAGGAATTTTTCAAATAGGCAAAGATGGCAAATTTTTGACGAGGCTTTATAAGTATTGCAACGTTTTACAATTTTCCACTTAATTAAGGGTGTAAACATTTTGTGTTTTATGTCCCAAATTTCTTTAGACAACTCGGTATCATTTTTGTATTTGTTAATGTTAAAAGATTTTAGGTGGTTCGCATACCGAGATTGGAATGGAGTTTCACATAAGCCAAAATATACTTTTTCTTTGTCAGGTTTATTTGACGACACAGTGGCTTGATAAACCATGTTTTTTGTCAAGCACTGATTGGTAATGGGACAGATGAATTTGTTGATACAATTGCATGTTTTTCCCTCATCTTTATCTTGGCTACACAATATCCTGTGGTTGTGCGAATTAATGATGGATTTGATATTTGGCATGCATGAGCAGCTTATTTTAATGGTATTTCGAGTAAATATTATACGAAGTTTGTGACCAACCGGGAAATGTAGGACTACCAAGTTCAAAAAACAACTGCCTATTTTTGTTGCAACATTGTTACTGAAAGGTGGGTTGTACCAGATTATGTTTCGCTTGTGATTTTTGAATTGGATCGAGTTTTTATTTGAATGGTAAACGAATTTGCAGATAAAAACTGATTTAGATAATGCATCTTGATAAAGAGGAATGGATTGTTTAAAAATATTTTCGTTAGAAGAATTGCTTGACAATCTTAGTTCGATAGTTTGAGGAAGGCTAACTGATGGAATTACCAGGTTTGCAGTAAGGCTGGAAAGAAATGTCCTTAAGGTTTAACGTTAAGTCCAGATAATTAACAACTATAAATTTACAGCTGATGGATATGTGAAGATCATTATTTTTAAAAACCTTCACAAAGTTCTTTTTAATTTTTTCCATCTGTTGACCGCTTCGGTTCTTAAACGCTGCTAGACCATCATCTCTATACAACCCAAATTCATCTTTTTTGTAATATTGTGATAATTGAAATAAGATAAATATTCCAACTAACTCACAAACTTCTGCGCCATTGAATGGCTGATGATTGCTGTATAGGCATGAAACTTAAAGTACCATAGAAAAAATTGTTTTTTCTTCGTTAATTTATATATATGTATATATATATGTATATATATATATATACATATATATATATATAAATATATATATAAATATATATATATATATATATATATATATATATATATATATATATATATATATATATATATATATATATATATATATATATATATATATATATATATATATATATATATATGTTTGTATAATATTTATACTCCCAAATCTATTTGGAAACTGTTTTTTGTAAGAGTGCTGCATTCTTAGAGTGAGCTTATTTTACGTTTAATGGTTTTAAACTTATTTGTTCCAAAAAAGTTCAGTTTTAATTTTTATTATCTTAAAAGCACATGTGAAAATGCTAATTCCACGTTGGATATTGCAGAGGATTGCTCAGAACTTCCAACAGAATCAGATATTGACACAAAAAAAGGAAAGCAAAAAGGTTAATTTTTTTATTCTAATTTCAATTTATTTTATTATTTCAGTTAATTGTTAATATGATGTTTAAAATTATGCTATGTGTAACAATATGCTATGTTATGGTGTTCATTTTATCTTTTGGTAGTATAAAATTTATCTATTGTTAATATAAAAGTTTATTTTATCAATAGATAAAATAAATACCAAAACATAATAACCCTATAACACAACAGTAGTCTCTGAAATAAAAAGGGTTAAAAACTAATTTTGGTCATTACCAGTTTTATGGAATGAATTGTGTAATTCAAATTCCGATTATACAAAATCTAAAAATGGAAAGAAGTTTTCAGTATCAATTTCAACCTCAAACTATAAGTTTCCTATTCCTCCTCCTCCTCAGTTGCAATCCAGATTTTTGCATTTTAATAAATATTTTACAAATCATTAATGATCCATCAACATTCTTAACATTAATGATTATATTTGGTCATTAATGACATTTAAAAAAATACAATATGTTATTTTATTATACTATATTTTGTTTTGAAAAATATTTGAAATTACAAGTATGTTTATAATGCATTATTTGTGCATAGTAATTCAAAATGAACCTTTTCAAAATGCATCATCTGCCCTCTCTCGTCATCATTTTTAAACGATTTATCTTTTAGTAAAGAAGGTTGATTAACATTTTTTAACTTGAAAGTTTTACAATTTTTAAAGTTTGAATTATGGTTTGCAAACTGTCTGTTTGCACATGTGTGCTTGTAAAAATAAGTTTAAATATTTAAATAGACAACCAAACTACACTACCATCATAAATATTAACGCCAGTGCTTACTATAGCACTGCAAGTAGAGCAGTTGTCATGTTGGAGGTGTGTTTCATTTATTTAAGCATTAGCAAATGATGAATTTGTTTGTTTGTTCATATGAACTTAATATATATAGAAAATATTTTCTTACTATTATTAGTATTATTTTTATTAAAGTATTATTATGCGTTTTTAAAATATATATATTTATTTTATTTTTCTTCGCATTTATGAAATGATCGTCAAAAACTAATATTAATAGAAGAGATTAAACAAAATAATCAAACTATAATTTTTCTTTTGCAACAATTATCAGTACAACAGCAGCGTGGTAATATAGAAACAAGTTTTGATGAGTTTGGGCTTCCTGTTTCATCAATTGAACATTTACAAAAACTAGAAACAGATTGCCTTGACAATGACCTCCAAGGAAAGCTTGTAAGATATTTGTTATAATTGTTTAGTTCCTTTATTCAAGTTACTTTAAATTTATTACATAGTAAATAATATCTTTTAAAATTGTTTTTTCTTTTTAGACCCTTTTTAGTTCCTTTAATTATTTAGGTCAGTGAGGCGCAGGGTTGGCATTAAAAAAACTCGCTTAAAAAAACCCAATAAAACCCGGGTAAATCTGAGTGTTATTGAATTTTTTAAAGATATTTAATAAACTTATGAACTGTTATAACCAACTTTAACATTATAACCATAATATTATTAACTAACATAATTATTAACTATTATTATTAACTAAACTATTATTAGCTATTATTATTAACTAAATTATTATTAACTATTATTACTAACTATTATAACCAACAATAACAGCTATCAGACGAATATTTGAATCATTACTTGGAAATACATTATAACAATTTTTATTCAAAAATTTTTATCAGTTTTTTATTTTTTTTTATTATATACCTCCCTAGGTGAATTTAAATGAGTATTAGTGGCCAGAGAAAGCCACTACAGTCGAGGAGGCTACCTTGTTGTGGTTACAATCCTCTTTCAACTCTTTAACTCCTTAACACAACTCTTTATAAACAAGGCCATTGCGCGGAGAAACAAGTTCGTTTATTTAAATTTCAAGTTCAAATTTTAATTGAAACTTTAGTTACTACCTCCTATTCTATAGTCTTCTTTTTCCCATTTCTCATTGACATTTTTAATTACATAGAATAATACTTTTAGATTTAAATTAAACCCAATACATATAGATTAACGCAAAATATTTTTTTTCTATTACAGTTTTAAAATCTTTTTAAATTAATATGAAAAATTCTTATGAATTATTAAATAACAATAAATTAATGGTAATTGTAATTAATCAGATTTATTAGCTAGGTAATGTCATTTTTTCAAACCTAATTTTTAATAAACTTGCTAAAGTGTTTAACTACATATAACTACATCATAAACTTTAAATATAGCTGGTTTTCTGAAAGTGGCTTGATAAATCCAAAGAAAATTTTTTTATAACTAAGATGTCTTATGGCGTTTACTATTTAATCTAAGTTCCAAGTAACATTTAAGTATGCTCGATGCCTTTTGCAGCTAAAAGTTAAAATCAATTTTTAAAAAGAATTTAAGATTTTATTTTATAAGTTTTATAAGGCATTTAATATACTTCAAATATTATAAATTTTAATGTTAAAAGTTATTACATGTAACAATTTTTAGTTGACGACTTCTCCAAAACCAGATTTTTTTAACTGTACACAAAACGCAAATTAATGGAATACAACTGATATACAATAAAAAAAGCTTTTTTATTTTTAATAATACTAGATCATTTCGACAATTTGACAGCACCAATTTTCTCTTATTGGAATTTCCTCCTTCTCACCTTTTCCTATTGCTCTCAACTTAAATCTTATTTTAAAAAACAAAGTTAATTATTTTTCAAATTATTTTTGTTTAAATATTTGAATATTTTAACAAAATTGAAAGAGTAAAAGAAAAACAAAAGAACTATAAAACTCAAATGTAACAATCCAAAAATGCTTATGCCAAAAAATACATTTGATATATTACATCAAATATATTTATACTTAAATTTAATTATACTTAAATTTAATTTATATATATACCTAAAATACTACATATTCAAATATGCCCACACAACTTAAATGTAAATAAATACACACACGCAAAAAAAAAAAAAAAAAAAAAAAAAAATCAAGCAATAAAATGTCTGTATAGCAACAAAAGTACAGTTACAGTCGGAGGTGTACGACTCGCAAGTTTTCTTGTATATTAGCAAACGGAAATTCTGAGATGTGTAGTACAGCCAGATTTATAAACAATAACATTTACGTTAAGACGTTTTGACGAATTCGTAAAGAATAATGCTTTTGTAATAATGGTTTACCTTATTTAAAAAAAATGCTATAATAAAATATAGCAGAAATATTTGTTTACTTAAAAATCAGATGGATTTTTGTAAAAACGATGAAATATAAAGGTATAAAAATCGTTTTTTTGGTATTTTTAATATTTGTATTTTTGTTATATTTTGAATCAAAAAAATATTATTCAATGTTATTTTTATTGTTCAAAATATATGAAAAATACAAACATTAAATACCATAAAATGCTATTTTTATACTTATATATTCCAAATGTTTTCAAAATGTTACATTGTTATACTGTTTACAAACAATGTTACATTTTTTAAAAAAGTAAACGTATTACTAACAGGTATACTAATAGTATTAGTTATATGAAAATGTTTTTTTTTTAATATGTACGTTTCAATTCTTAACTACACTCTACAGTATGCTAAAAGGTTTATAATATAACTGTATGGTAGACAGCAATCAAGGTTTTATTATACGTAAAAACATTTTTTGAAAACACTAAAATGAGGCTAAATTCAAGTTGTATCCAAGGGTGGAATTAATTATAAGTAATTTTTGAGGGGAAAACCCATACTCTGTCGCAATTGGTTATTATCTAAAGTTCAAGTCGAGCTTGACTCAAGTTCGCTTCTTGCATTCCACACTAAATGTTTCAATATTTAAAGATTTTATTTAGCCTAAAATTATACAACTGCTTTATGAATTGTTTATTGAGCTCTGTTAGTATAAAACAGCACAAACATTCCTTCTAGTGTTAATATGCTTTCGATATTGTTTTCTATATTTTTATAAATGTATTTTAATTTCTTTATCTTAAGTATGAATAAAAGTTTTTTTTTTTTTTTTTTTTTTTTTGTGTTTGGATTTTGAAGTGAACAGACGCACTTTTAACAGGTTCTAATTTAAAAAAAAAATCGCTTATGAGTGTTTTTTTTTTTTCAATTATATATATCTGAAAAAGTTTTTAAATCATGTCTGTTACAATTGAGGAAATCAAAAAGTTGATCAAGGAAATGTTCAAGAACTTCAAATCTGAGAACGAAGAAATGCTGAAACACCAGGAAATTTTTGTTAACATCGTTAGTTCAAACACCAAAATAATAAACGATCATTTGGATAAAGTTGAACGTAACATTTTAGAAAACTCAAACAAAATAGCATTTATTATGAAGAAAGTTGATAAAATTAAAATCAGCTTAAACTTTCATGAAGAATTATTTAACAAAAAAATTAAAACCGCAATTAATACAATTACAAAACTTAACTTATCGAATATCAAATCATATAACAACAGCGACGAACTTTCAAAAATTAACAACAAACTTAGAGAGATTGAAAATCGATCAAGGCGAAACAACGTTAGGATTGATGGTGTCCCCGAAACAACCTTAGGACTGATGGTGTCCCTGAAACAATCTTAGGACTGATGGTGTCCCCGAAAACGACAACGAAAGCTGGAATGACTATATTTTTTAACTAAAAGTTAAAAAGTATTTAACGATTACCGGGGTTCATAATGTTAAAATTGAAAGAGCGCAGAGGACAGGGAAAATTGAAAACAAAAAACATGGAACAATCGTCCTGATACTTTTAAATTTTAAAGACAAAACCGAAATACTCAAGAATTCTTTTAAACTAAAAGGTAAAAACATCTACATATCCGAAGACTACTGTATGGAAACAAACTTAATACGAAAGGAACTACGCGACAGAATGAAAGTCGAACGACAGGCTGGTAAATATGCTTACACTTCGTACAATAAACTTATTGTCAGAGATTGGAATACTAGAAAACGTATTGCAACATCAAACTCGCATCCAATGTGCCCATAAGAAGTCAAAGTTTCTCGAATTGAAGGTGTTAACCGCAGAAAGCAAAACTGGGCAAAGAAGGTAAGTATGTCATTTTTAGTTATGATTTAATTTTTTGCAGAGATCTCAGAAACTCTATACCACCTAGTTTTAAAAAGAATTTTTTTTTCTAATAAAATATTCCCAATAACAAATATGGCTTGAATTAACAATTTCGAATCCCTTACCTTTAGTTTTACTGAAATAAATAATTTGATCACTAATGGTAACATCGACCCTGATGTAAATTTTTTTTATCAATTCGTTTACAGATTGCTCCTATCATTTCCCAAATGAATTAGAAGAATTTCTTTTTAAATACTTTAATAACAGAAATGCGCATGCGCAAAAAGTTAAAATTGTTCATATAAATATTAGAAGCCTCAGTTGCAATTTTGAAAAATTGCTAAATTTACTAGATGAAACAAAAAACATTTTAAATATAATTTGCTTACCTGAAACATAGTTAAACTCAAACCTTAATAATACTAAACGTTTTTATATTCCTCATTTTAAATTGATTTTGCTCAATAGACAAGTTAATAAACGCGGTGGTCGAGTTTCTATATACATAAATGAAAATATCACGCATCTAGTTAGGAATGACTTATGCGTTTCTGACGGCGATAAAGAAGTTTTATCTATTGAAATTAAAAACAAAGCATCTAAAAATAAATTATTAAGCACCTGCTATATATATGCGACCACCTGACGGCGTGAGCGTGAACTTCAGGCTTTTTTTTTTGAACAAAATATCTTTAAAAAAAGCTTGGAAGAAAACAAAAAATGTTTTTTTTTTGGAGATCTCAATATGGATTGCTTTACTAAGGACAATAAAGTTAAAAACTTTTACGGCTCAATTGTTGAAGCTGGAGCAGCTTCTTTGATTAATCGCCCTACTAGGGTAACTAAAAACTCAACGTCTCTAATTCACAATATCATTACAACTGATATTGTGAATTAGAGATGTTAATCTTTAACAACGACATTCAAAAAGACATTTTTAAATCTAACATTTCTGATCATTTCCCAGTCTTTCTGACTCTTAACTCAAACGCTTCGATTAATAATAATTCTTAAACAATATATATTCGAGACTTTAATCTAACCAATATGAATCTCTTTAAAAATCAGTAATCTCTTTTGCACTGGGATTATATTAATTTCAAGGGGAATGTTAATACCATTTATGAGACCTTCTTTAAAACATTTTACGCCGTATCTGGATGCTAACTTTCCAATTATTGAAAAAACAATTAAAATGAAAAATTTTAATAACCCTTGGGTTACCAAGGGTTTCAAAAAGTGATCTAAAACAAAACAGAAGTTGTATATAAAATATCTTAAAACGAAATTGTCTAAAAATGAAAAAATATACAAAGGTTATAAATATTTGTTCAAAAAAATTCGTAAACGCTTAAAAAAAATTATTACTCTAGAATATTAGACAAACTTAAAAATAACTCTAAGCGCACTTGGCAAGTAATAAAAGAAATTAATTGCAATCAAAAAACATGCTCAAGTTCCCTCCCCCAAATGATTATAGTTAATAACAAAAGTATTTATGAATCAAAAGCTATATCTAACGAATTTAATAAATACTTTATCGAAATCGGCCCTAAATTAGCTAATAAAGTTCCCTTTACCCCAGTGATTTCTTAGTACCATTGGATGATTGCAACTGTTCCAAAGAAATATACTCAGAATTATCTTTTGATGAATTCAAATCGCCATTCAAATCACTAAAAAAAAAAAGCTATCGGAGCTGATGGAATTAATGGTGACATAATTATCGAGTGTTTTGATTATCTCAAAAAAATTCTTTATAAAGTTTATAAATCATCTGTCCACCAAGGAGTTTTTCCTGATTGTCTAAAAATTGCAAAAGTTATTCCAATTTTGAAGAAAGAGACTGTTGCAATATCAGTGACTATCGCTCTATATCTATCCTTACTACCTTTTCAAAAATCTTAGAGCGTATTATGTACAATAGAGTATACAACTATCTTGTCTCCAATAATCTTTTATATAATAATCAATTTGGTTTCAAAAAAATAATTCTACCGAACATGCAATCATCCAATTTGTACAAAAATCTCAAATTCCTTTCAAAGATCCCAATTTACATTAGGTGTTTTATTGAATTGTCGAAGGCTATTGATACTGTCAACCATGAAATCCTGCTTGAAAAACTAAAATACTACGGATTAAACTACATAACTTCAAAATGGCTTTGTAGTTACTTATCAAACCGCAAACAATTTGTTTTTATTAATAACTATAACCAAAGCCATCTACTAAATATTTCCTGTGGTGTTCCCCAAGGCTCCATCTTAATGCCAATTTCGTTCTTAATCTATAAAAATGACTTAAATAAAGCCTCAAACTTAATAAGTATCATGTTTGCCGACGACACCAACTAATTCCTGACTAATAGTGACATATCCAAACTCTTTTCTACAATGAATGATAAACTTAAAAACATATCTACTTGGTTCAAATGTAACAAGTTAACTCTTAACATTAATAAAATCAAATGGGTTCTTTTCCATTCACTATCTAAAAAACGCTATTTACCTCAAAATTTGCCCAAAATATTTATTGAAAAAGTTGAAATAAAAAGAGATTTTGTAACTATATTTTTAGGAGTGGTTCTCGACGAGAACATTACATGGAAACCGCATATAAAATATATTTGCTCAAAAATATCTAAAAGTAACGGAGTCTTATATAAATCCAGATCATATTTAAACAAAAAAGCCTTAACCCAACTCTATTATTCATTTATTCACACCTATGTTAATTATGCCAACATAGCGTGGGGAAGCACCGAAAAAAGTAAGCAAAAATGCCTTTTTCGCCATCAGAAGCATGCGATCCAATTGATTATTTTGCGAATCGTTTTACTCATTCCAAACCATTATTTATGGAGATGAAAATACTTAATTTTTACGAGTTCAATGTTTATAACATTTTATGCTTTATTTACTTGTGGAAAAACGATTTAACGTTACCTGTCTTTAAAGACCTTTTTTCTTTAAACCAAATTAATAAATATTTACTTAGAAATACAAATTTTGTACATGAACCTATTTGCAGAACAAAATTTAACAAATTTTGCATTATATTTCAAGCACCCTATTTTTGGAATAAAATTGTTATACCTAATTTTGATATATCCAATACATTTCCGATATTTAAAAGTAAACTTAAAAATTTTATTTTATCTATTGATGATATATTTAAATACTTTTTATAGCAATCACGTATTTGTCTTTTTAATTGTAAGACTGTTGTATTTTCTCTTGTCTTTTAAAAAAAGAGATATATTACTGTATTTACTATGTATATATATGTATTTATATATTTACGTTTTTATAAGATCTGATGATATGATCAGACTATTTATTATATATAACAATGGTTTATTTTAGTGGTTTCATTAGTGGTTTGATTTATATTTCCAATTTATATCACGATTTATTTTAATTTTTTAGTTTTGTTAATGTATTGATTTTAAAAAACTTGTAAAAGGTTCTGATGATAAGATCATTATGATCTTCTTTCAGAAGCCTTGTTTGTTTATCTTTGTAAACAACGACAAAAGTACAAAAAAAAAAAAAAAAAAAAAAAAAACTTGTAATTTCAATTTATCACATTATAAATAAATAAACATTTTTCAACTAAACATAATATTTTACTGTTTTTGAATAATAAAAGCAATTTTTTATTAAATGGATCTAAGTCACGATAATGAAAGTTGACATAACAATAAACTGGTATATCAACAAATAGTATATCAAATATGATGCATGTTTTGATTGAAGAATATATAGGAAAGTATAATTGCAGTCTTCCTCAAAAGCTGTAACGATTCCTGCTTCATTTTTGCTCACAATTTTTTATTATTATTTACATATTAAATAAAAAATCATTCATACATATATTTTTATAATATAATATGTTTATATATATATATATATATATATATATATATATATATATATATATATATATATATATATATATATATATATATATATATATATATATATATATATATATATATATATATATATATATATATATATATATATATATATATATATATATATATATATACATACATAGATGTTTTTAGTCATTCTAACAATTTATTGAAAATGCTCATACAGCACATGTTTTGCGAAAACGAAAGTCATGATCGATAATTTACGTAAAGGTAATAAAGTATTTTGGTTGCTGCTACCCAAAAGATAGTTCCTTTAATTTAAAGTTTTAAAGTAAAAGAATCGCTGCAATCTCAATAATTTTGTCTTAAAAATATGTTTTCTAGTTTAAGAAAGAGAAGAAAGAGTGTGAAGCAAATTCAAAATTTGCCCAGCTGGATCATTTATTTCTGTTTCTCCCAAAGATAAACAAGTTTCCTGATGTTAATCTTATTTATCTAATGCATCTTACAATCATAAATATGCCAAAATAATGCAAATTATGTAACCTTTGACCTGTTATTAGTCTCAATAACAAGAGTTAAAAGCTTTAAGTTGGATAAAACTTGACAGTATTCTTATTTGGGATCAAGTTGAAGACTTAATTGTAAACAAAATAGCCTCTTTTATCAAACAAAGAGTTATTGAAAAAGAGAAGTTCAACAAAAAAGTATAGTTTTTTTTTTTTTTAATTTTTAAGGTGCCCCAAGAAGTTCTGGCGGTCTTATCACAGAGCACCGCGGAAGAGCATATAATAGGAAGTTCACGCCTCCTTCCCAACCGATGTCGCAAAACTTACCCAGAGGTGGGGTTTGAACCACGGATCTTACTTTTCTGAGGCAAGTGCGCTACCAATGCGCCACGGCTGCTCTATAGTTAGAATGATTTATTTTCCTTATTCATAGTTCTTGCTCTGTTCCAACAAATGATTAGTCAATAACTGTGAAATTGATAACTGATTAAAGTGATTAGTTAGATACAAGAATAAATTAATAATAATGGTTACAAGTTGACAATAGAGGCAAGTTAAATAATGGAGGAATAGTTATTGGCTTGCATTTTTAAAGTATGGTATATTTTAACATAGAATAACTACTATGACTTAATTCATCAAAAATTAATAATTGTAAGACAGCAATAAAATTGAATGTGAGCATTTTTCAATTAAAATTAGGTTAATTTCAATTGCAAAACCAGCAACTTGTGTTAAAAAAACAAACGGGATTTAAAAAAGGGGTTATTATTTATTGAATTCTCATAAAACGGGGCCGCTCTGGTTATGCTGCGCTAAATAATAAGGATTCTCATTCATTTAACACGTATTGTAAAATCAGTAGTGGGTTTTGTCTCTCGCCAAGGAGAGGGCTAAAAAAGTCTTTAAAAAAAAAACGTCCGCATATTTTCATTTTTAAATAACTTTTTTTTTTAATTTTATGTACTTTAGTGTAATAATTAAGTTCGTATACGTATAATTACGTATAATAGTCAATTTCATTCCTCAGTATAGTAATCCAATTTTGTATAATAGTCAATAAACAAAAAAAGTTTTTGAAAAAAAAACCTAAGAGAGGAGATTGGGCTGATACCCCATGCCCCCTTCCTAAAACCCGCCGCTGTGTAAAATCTTCTCTTTTTCAGTGATTACATATGGCAACCCTATATATATATATATATATATATATATATATATATATATATATATATATATATATATATATATATATATATATATATATATATATATATATATATATATATATATATATAGGGTAGTGTATATATATATATTTATATATATATATATATATTTATATATATATATATATATTTATATATACAAATTATTAAATATGTAAAAATTATTAAATACTATTTTTGTAAAGAAATAATGCAAATAGTATTCAAATTCAAAGCAGAGACCTTAAGAAAGAACTAAAGAAAAAAAATATATATTTTATAACATTATATAATCATAGATGAGTATTTGACTTTATGAAAATCCCGGAAATTTTTTTTTTTGAAAATCTTTTTTTATGAAAACATTTTTTTGAAATATATTTTTTGTATGTGTTTGTGTTTTTTTAAAATATAATTTTTGTGTGTGTTTGTGTTTTTTTTTTATTAGTTGTCGATAAAAAACAGTTAAAATGACGAACTACTTATATATAAAAAGTTTACAAAGACGGGGGTGAAAATAAAAAATTATAGTTTCCTTGTCACTTTGCTGCCTATATTTATATTAATCAAAATGCAAATATTATTTCTTTATAAACTAGTTTGCTTTTATCATCGCTTAAATTTAAAGAGCTTATATTATCTGGTTCAAAGATACTTTCTTTGTCATGCAGATAAAGTAACTA
>NC_061161.1:59247301-59252019 GCF_022113875.1 Hydra vulgaris
TCAATAAAGAGAACAGATACAGTCATCTAGAACTATCCATCATTTGGACATCATTGGTCTAATATTCTGTTAATTGAGCCGAAAGTGAAATTTCTTTTGGCACACTCATCAAGCTGTTTTTTTAAATTTATCCTATTAAACAAAATAGTCTCAAAAGTTAATAACGCTAAAAACATCTTAGTCAGCCTTAACACTAAAAACATCTGAGTCAGACTGCAATATTTTTTATATCCAAAAAGTATTAGTTATATCAATATCGTAGGTGTGCGATATATGTTCTTGTGCTAAAAATGTTTCACAAGAGAGCATTATATATACATATACATTGTGGTTGGAATAGTCTTACTTTAACTAGCTTGAAAACCTGTAAAAGCGCCTTATTAACATATATATATATATATATATATATATATATATATATATATATATATATATATATATATATATATATATATATATATATATATATATATATATATATATATATACATATATATATATATATATATATATATATATATATATATATATATATATATATATATACATATATATATATATATATATATATATATATATATATATATATATATATATATATATATATATATATATATATATATATTTATATTTGTATATATAAATATATATATATATATAATATATATATATATATATATATATATATATATAAATATATATTTATATATATATTAAGTTTTAACTCTTGCTTATAGTAGTTCAAAATAATCTAAATCAATCTTAATAAAATCAACTTGAAGTTTATTTCACGTTCAATACATAATAACCAAAATCTAACTCGAAAAATTTCAGCTGAGAATTATCAAACATAATTTTATAAATAAGTTATACTAAATAATGTGAGAATGAATATAAGAGTGTATTCAACATTATTTTGTTAAAGTATAACATTTAATTTTTAACCATTCTTTTCTTTACTTTATTCATTACCATTATATTTGTATAGTTAGAAATAGAATATTTTTAATAGTTGAAATAAATGTCAAGTTAGGTTTTGGTTACATGTATACAGATATAGACGCAGGAAAGTAGTTAATTTAATACTTGCAATCACTATTTAAACGAGTTTATACCTAAAATATCCAGAATTTACTAAAGTAACTTCTCAGTTACCACAAGATTCCAACCTTACCCATTACTTTTTCTTTTATATAATAATTATCTTACAGACAATCTTACACCTAGTGTGTCTTTATTTGCACATAACACAGTTACAACTTTATTTGCTAACAATACATCTCAGTCTTGAAAAAAAATCATCACCTTTTGATTGCTTAGAACAGGCAGGTGATCTTGTTTCTGTAATAGCTTAGGGCTTGAAATTGCTGGAAAATTAAATTTAACAAAACTAGGTTGTTTGCTGCTTATAATTATTGCAGTATTTTAATGTTGTAGATATTTCTTTATTGATAAATGATAATACTTAACATATTCGCAGATTGACTTTTTACTTTACGTCCTCGTAGATTATCTTTTAGCACCGGCCTCTCGTGGAAATATCATATACAATCTATTTGTAAAGGTAAATGATTATTATTAGAAGTAAACAACTGAGTTTTTTTCGTAATAAATATCTCAAGTAATTTGTCTCTTTTTATTGCCCTATTTACTTTTTTCGGATTCTATTCTCTACCACTATAAATTTCTTATTTGTCGTTTTATAGAATACTGCTGTTCAGTTGCGCTGGTTCTTCTAATGACGCCTTTTTTCTTGCAGGCAAGGTCCAAAAATTTAATGTGAATGTATTTAGATATGCTCTCGCTGCTAACCTTGAGCCTCTGTACCATTGTTGTACGGTGACATCCTTTTCTTTTTTTACAAATGCTATCATGGTTGCACTGTCAGAAAAAAACATCCAGTAAACAGCAAAAAAATATCAGAATAAACTTTTTTAAAACTATAGAAATGCTTATGAATTTTTTAAACTATTTCATTTTTGGCTAGACTGCAAGCAATTACTATTTTAGTATAGGAGTTAGAAAAAACATCCAGTAAACAGCTTGTTTATTAACTCCCAACTAAAATAGTAACTGCTTGTAGTCTAGCCATAAGTGAAATAGTTTTAAAAATTCATAAGCATTTCTTTTTTAAATTTTAAAATTTTAAAATTAAGTTTATTCTGAAACTTTTTGCAAGTTTACAACTATGCAGCAACATAACTATAATATAGTATAAGTTAGATTACATGAAAGCTATGCAATGAATAATAGAAACAGAAGTTACAGAGTAAAATGACAATATTCTTGCCAATCAGAAATCTTTTTTTATTTGTTAATATTTTAGAAACAAGTACTTTGCTTTAGGTATTTGATAGCAAAGGCTGTAAATCAAAATTAAATTGTAACTATTACGTAGTATTTGCTATTACCTAGTATTTGGTAGTAACTCGAAAAAAACGTAAAACAGTTTATGAGATTCTGAAATTAAAAAAAAAGTGTTTCATTTGAAAGAATTGTTAATTTTAAAATAAAACAAAAAATGTAGAAAAACACAAAGATACTTACTTACAATGATGTATACACTGGATGCCATAAGCTAACTTTATCAAAAACAGAATATTCTAAAGCCTTTTATTTTAACCATGCTTCTAAATTTTCATTATTAAATTCTAAAATCATTGTTTTCTTATTTTTATGTTATAGATTATAAAACACATTTAAGTATTATTATTGAGTTTTTATTTCCATCTATAAAAAAAAAAAACTTTTTTTAAAGGATGAAAAAAGTTATAAATTATTACTTTTAAATAAAAAAATAAAAATAAAAATAAACATTTATATGTCATAAGAAAATAGTTATGTGTTATTACTATTATTTTTATATATTATTATATGGATTTTATGTTATTATGATAATATGATATATATTGTTATATAGATAAGCTATGTTTTTGTTACATTTTACGGAAAAAGAAAGCATTACAAAAATTAGTTTTGGAAAATTTAACTCGCTTAGGTTTAAAGTTAAAAAACAACTGAAAACCTTTTTTACAATTTTAAAATATTATTTTAAGTTTACAAAGTTAGAAAACATTTAGTTAAAAAATGAAATTAATACATACATAAATTTTATTCGAATGGCCCGGTTTTCATATTTTTTTCACCTTTAAATACTGAAATACTGTAATTGAGCAGAAAATTATTTGGGTACGTCCAAAAAAGAAAAAAGAAAAAAAAGGTATGATACCCGATTATAAAGATACAAGATATGATACCCGATTATAAAGATATAAGATATGATACCCGATATGATACCCGATTATAAAGTTATACGAATACACATAACTGTTTCAAATATATATATTTGTTGTTTAAAAAATTCTTTACATTAGGTATTATAATATTATAATGAACAGCTGTTTGTATGTTTCAGAAGCAAGATATCCCTGGTTCAAAGAAAGCTTTGTTAAAGAAGGAGGTACAAATTTCCTAGTAAATCCTCTTCAGCTACGCTCTGTGAGACTGTTACAACTAAGAGCACCTAAAAAAAAAAAACAAAAAAACAATCAATATGGAGTTATATAAATATATATTTAGTGTCACATTCTAGTATTCCAGTTAGCTAAAAAAAAAATTGTAAACCCATTTTCATTCTTTTCAACCTTACTGATAAACAAATCTAAAATAAATAAAATCATAAGATTTGTAATCATAACACAAAACTTTAAAAGAATGAACTGCAACAAAATCGATACACCTGAAGGTAACAGAAAAAAACATTGTCAATAATTAGTTCATGCCTAATAATGTTTATAAAAATGTGTGGCTATGAAAATAGCTTTTTTACCTAGCGGTAATGAAATTTTTTTATTATTTCTTTTATTTTTTTAATTTTTTCAAATTTTTTTCTTTTTTTATTTTTTATTATTTATATTTTAATTTTTTACTTTTATTTTTTGATATTTATTTAAAACTTAATCTACGATTATTAATTGCAAATTTATTATTAACTTTTTCGATATCTATTACTGACTCTGTATAAATATTCATCAAGGCTAAACCATTTAAGCGTTCCTCTACCATTGTGCTTCACGCATAATTTTTCAGGCGCCGAAGCAAAGAAAATGTGCGCTCACATTCACATGAAGTAAAGGAAAGGTGGCAAGTAACTGTAGACAAATTTTTATGTTCTCAAAGCCGGGAAAATTTATTGCTTTTAAAGTCTCAGTAATATTAGAAGTGGCATTAACTTCAAAATTTAACCAATAAGCTTCCCATAAGTCAGGCTCACCAGGTAAAGCTAGTAGATTTGATAAATCTACCCTGTAAAATTCATTAAAAGGTACAATACATTATTTCCAACTAGTGCCAGAAGAACTTTAAACTTCTAAAATCATTTTAGTAGGAACTAGGACAAGCGCTTTATAAAATTTTAGGGTAGTGTTGTCAAATCTTGTGCTAAGTTCAATACTCAGATGGTCTAACAAAGGAATTGTGATTGCTATTTTAAAATAATCAGAAACACATCCCAAAGGAGCATTATTTCTTTTTTTTGAAATAAATGAAGTTCTTTGCTTAGCCTCAGTAACATTTAGCTCATGGGCTATTTTTAGAGCTTGTTCATAGTACATTTCAAAGACATTTCTTGTTATACATAAAGCAACAGTAAATTCAAAACCTGTTATTAGCTTCAGAAGCGAGGATGCACAAGAAGACGTTGAGTGATTAAAACTCTT
>NC_061161.1:59253063-59305442 GCF_022113875.1 Hydra vulgaris
CTCTCTCAAACAATTGTTTGAAAAATTTTGTCTCATATCCGTGATTGTTAGAGTTTGTACTGAAAACGAAAAACTGTGGTTCTACTGCTAAAATTACTTTTTTATCGTTATTTAGTCGCTTTTTAAGTTATTTTGTAGGGTTCTTAATTAAGATAATTATTCCTAATAATTTCATAAATATAATACTGCCAAGTACCTAGTTCTGCTCGTTTGTGCATGTTTTGACGATAAGCTTTTTAAACGTAGCTTTATTACACATGGCCTAACATTAAATTATTTAAAATTTTTAACCTCGCTGTAAAATTCTTTTGAATCTTTTTTAATTTCTATATATCTGTATAGACAGTTTTTAGATTTACACCTATTTATTTTATTAGATGATAGTTTAATGTGGTCATATGATCTGCCTATCTAGTTTATTCATAAATAAATCTTATGTTTACTTCAATCATTTTTTTGGATACTAAAGTAATGATAAAAGATAAACTATTTCAATCATTTTGAAGATGATCGTTTTGAAATTGTATTAAAAGTTAAATTTTGTGGAACATGGTGATGATGTGTTTTTAAAGATAAGTTAGTTTGTTTTTAATTGACTGAATTATCTAGGCCAGTAATATTTTTTAGTTAAACATATTGATCGTTCAATGATTAATTATGGATTTAATACCTTATGATATTTTGATTTATATACATTTTTTTTATATATGCATTTATCAATAAAAACTGTTGTCAGGTACTTTCAGTTTTTTTATGATCTTACGACTAATTAATTGATATTTAATTTTAAGAGATTATTTTAAGTGGTTGGTTTTTAAAGAACTAGATTATTTAATCTTATAATAATCTAGAGATTATTATAAGTGGTTTTTAAGGAAGATTATTTAATAGTTTTAAGATTCAATTTACTTCAAATTATCTCGGTAAAGAATTATTACATAATTTTAATAAGTCACCACATTATTTAAACAAATTACATTTTCCTAATTTTTTGTTGTGACTATTTAATTTTAGTCTTAAAGTTGAAGGATTTTCTTTTTTTTTTTAGTTCTGCTTTTGTCATTGTTTTATTTGTTTACCTACTGTTGAAAAATGGTTTTAATATGGATTGCGTGTACATAGCTATCAGCAAGATGTATTAATTCAAAAAAGGTTTTATTCACATTTTGCATTATTTTTAAGTTCATCCATATGGATGAACTTAAAAACTACATATGTAACGATGTTGAAGTATTAATTGATTAAGGAAAAGAAACTTTTTCCTATTGCGCCAAAAAAATCACTTATTATCCAAAAAAGTGCATAACATAAAGATAAATAGAATATAAATAAAATATAAAGGTGGACATATAGGAAGAGAAATTCTAAACTCTTACATTTATATTCATAATGCAAGAGTATAATCTCTTAATTAAAAAAAATCCTGTTTTGTGAATAATAATATTTTTATCAATTATATTACAATAAATTAAAAGTTTTGTTCTTAAGTAAAATTGTATTTCAGATTTGACAGGTAATTTAAAACATTTGCATTCTTTAATTTTTTTCTTATTCTAAAAGTTAAGTGACGTTATCGTGGCTCCAACAAAATCTCCAAATTTATTAATGGTTGAATAATTAATTTGGATATTTATTTTATGTGTTGTATTGTAAAATTAAAACGTAAATTGTTAACAGTTTTTTAATTCTTTTATACTTATATTTGTTTTTAGATAAAAATAATAATGTTTCGAATATTAAATTTTGAAAATAAAATATCATTTTTTCATCTCTAAGTAAATGATGTGAAAGAAGAGGAGTTAATTGAAGAAATCCATCATCTAGATGTTTAAATACTTTCTTCTATCAAGTTGCTCAACAGAATCTACCAGAATGGTCTACGGTCAAAATTTTCTTCGATCTGCATTTTACTTCGCATTTTAAATACAATCGCGGTTTTAGTGACTGAAGGATAGCGCTCTTTCCGTAAGCTTGTTCTCATCAAATCCAAATTGTGATCAAAAATGACTGAGGGACGCCTTACTAAACTTATGGTGATTTCAATTGAAAACGGAATTGTTGAGATTTTATCGTGCAAAAATGTCATCTCTAGATTCGCAAAGAAGAAAGCCTGCAAAGTGAAGTTAGCCTGATCTGTCTTTATTACTTCATAATTAACATTTATTTGATGAAATATATAATTCTATTCATTTTAAATTGTATTTGTAAAGTCAAATTGATCCAGAGAAACAAGAAATAAATTGCTATGTTACTTTTAAGATAAATGAAGGATATTTTAGTTGGTATCCTATACCTGCTGGAGTGCACGCGATGATTGTCCGTTCACACCAGGTTGTAAAATACAAGCCAGTTCCAATCGTTCTCTTATCTGAAGAAAATAGGAACAAAGATGTTAAAAATTTTAGAAAAAATTTTACAAGAAAGTTTTCTAGAAAAATGACAAATGAAGAAGTAATGTGTAGATTGCTTTGCTCATCAGACCCCTTTATTACTTCTATGAGGCGATGTTCTGAATCAAAGAAAGAATTAATTGCAGTATTGATAATATCCCAGTGGGTACAGACGTAAAAAAGACGTCTGTTAAACGTCTTATACACGTTTCAGACGTCTTTTTAACGTTTTTGACGTCTTTTGAACGTTCAAAAGACGTCTTTTTAAGGTCCGGTGCCCACTGGGATTGTCCTAAAATAAATTTACTTTTTTGGAAGAAATTTTTAAAAAGTTGTATGTTTACAAAAGAATCATTTTTTTTGGGCAGAAATGCAGATAGACATCTGTTTCATTGCTATTTTTTAAAAGCAATGAAACAGATGTCTATCTGCAAACAACTCAAACCATTTATAATTATATATTTTTAGTGAATTATATTAAATAAATAATATTTATAATTATATATTTTGAAATAGTTCAGTTTAATAAAAAAATTTCAAATATAGAAGTAATAAAGAAAAAATATTCTTATTTATAATCTCGGTGTAAAATTATTATTATGCATTCTTGTTGTCGTATGTTCTCGCTGTATTCCCAAATGCACAGTATATTTAAGTCTAGGTAATTATAAAATATGTGGCTTGATGATTTTGATTAATAGTTGACCAGGAAGTCAAACTATTGAAATCAGTATTTTAGGATTAAACTTTAACATATAGATCTATATATAAATAAAAATGCAAAAAACATGTCACATCTTATGTATTTTAGAGTTTGTTTATTCTATACATTAATATTCGTATAATTCGTAAATGAAAACCATGGAAATTATTAAGTTACTTTAAATATTGTCATGAATCGTTTCTCATATGTTGTTCCTACTTTTTATCTAATCTACACGTTTATTTTTATTTCATTTATTTAAAACTTTATTTTCAGTTGATTGTTTACAATAGTTTTATAATCAACAAAAACAAATTAAAATCAACACACTAAACTGTATAAGACAAAACAAAGAAACATACATATCGTGAATAAAAAATAAATAAAATAAAATAAAAATAGGTTACATAGTAAATAATATTAATGTATATAAATACAACAAGTTGGTTATTTTCGGCGTAAAAAATAAAAAATAAAAAAAGTTATTTTTGACAGATTTTACAAAAACAAGATTTTCCGTTCCATTTTAAAATACTTTTTTTGAACATCTTTAGACAATTTATTGACATAGCTTCATTGTCTAGGGAGTTCCATAGCGAGATTGCCCTATATAAGTTACTTTTTATGAAGAGACTATGGGTGGGAGTACTAATTTTTTACAACATCGAAGACTTAACGGCAGGGATTTTTGGATAAAAAGATCTAACATAAAATCTGGATTTAAACCATTTATAGATTTAAAAACTTCAGTTACAGGGTTATTCATACTTATATGCGCGTCTATTCATTTTTATATGCGCCTTTATTTATTTTTATATGCGCATTTATTCATTTTTATATGTGCCTTTATTCATTTTTATATGCGCCTTTATTCATTCTTATATGCGTTTTACAAAAGCAATTGTAAAAAAGCAATTTGAACAAAAAAAAATCATTTAAGCAATTTGTTTTGAAAAAACAATTTATTTTTTAAAAACAAACTTTTCTTATTTCCAGGTAAACAAGGTTAAAAATACTTAAAACGAAGACCTTTTAAATTCGACGATGGTTTATTTAATTTAGTATTAGTTCTTTGTAATTTTATTATTAAATTTCTTGATTGATTAAGTTATTATTTATCTAATTATTCATTTATTTCGATTTAAATTTACTTATTTATAATTATTATTAATATCAATTATACATCCCTATGTTTGTATAAGCGTCAACCACCCATAAAATCTCTAATATAATTTAATATAAACGATAAATACGCTTTTAAATTTTTATATAGACATATTTAAAATATAAATTAGGTTGTTTTCATTGTTATTTATTTAAGAAATGGTTGCCGAGCCAGCGCTTGATTTATATAACTACGCATATGGTTAAAATGGAACTATATTAAACTCTGTAGTATCCATAATATTTTTAAGTTTCCTGATTACCTCATCCGTATTTCGAGGCCTTTCTCCATGTTTGTAAGTATGTTTTAAAGAAGAAAAAAATTCTTCTATTGGATTAAGCTGTGGCGTGTAAGCTGGCAGATAATAGCTATACCATGAGAGGCTAGTGTTTGACTAACAGAAAGACTCCAGTGGAATTTACAATTGTCCATAACAAGCTCCGGCGCTTTCACATTTGCATTCCTAATCGCTGGTGCCATCATTGTAGTTATGAAAGTACAAAATGAATCTGCATTCCAGCCTCCAGTTTTTGTTTCATTAGCAAGCACTCCAATTGTTGAAACAGCACAAATTAAACTTAGATTATTGCCACGATTTGCAGATGACTGTAAAATTGCTGGCGTACCTCTTAGCGAATAACCATAAGTGCTGTTAGTGTGCACATTAAATTCAGTTTCATCCAAATAAATAAGTTTTTCATTTGAAATTCCGTTAATTTCGCTTGCAAATGCATAACGTGCATTAATAATTCGTGTTGAATTTCGTTCTTCTGGCACATGCACAACATGTTTTCTTGATAAATCCGAGCGTTTGAGTTTTCTTGAAATAGTAGGCTGAGACATGTTGAAGCCTGTTGCAGAAAGATTTTCTTTTATTGCTTCTTGCGTGCAAAGATTGTTTTCTTGTACGCATAATTCGATAATATTTTTTATTTGAGCGTTTATAGGTCTTTCACCTCGTTTTTTATCAGAAGACGACTTGAATGCAGTCATGTCGTCGAATTCTCCTCTGTTTAACTTAACGACAAGATTTTGAACTGTGCGCTTCGATAAATTAAGAGAAGTGGAAATGCTTGTTGTAGATTGATTTGTTTCAACTAAATGCTTAAGCATTTCAATTTGCTCTTTTGTAACATTTTTCCTTGTTTTACGATTATTTTCTATTCCATCCATAGTGTAAAAATTTGGTATTAATAATTTTAAATAATTAAATAATAAATCTAGAAAAATAAATAATTAGCTAAAAAATAACTTAATCAATCAAGAAATTGAATACAATAATACAATTTAATACAATGTAATAAAATTAAACTAAGAACTAATACTAAATTAAATAAACCATCATCAAATGTAAAAAGTCTTCGTCTTAAGTATTTTTAAACTCGTTTACCAGAAAATAAGAAAAATTTGCTTTGAAATAATAAACTGCTTTTTTAATGATTTTATTAAACGATTTTTTTTGGTTCAAATTGCTTTTTTACAACTGCTTTTGTAAACCACATATAAAAATGAATAAATGCGCGTATAAGAATGAATAAAGGCGCATATAAAAATGAATAGACGCGCATATAAGAATGAATAACCCTGTAACATCAGTTAACAATAAATTTATGCAATCTACCAAGATGTCGTAAATGTATTTGTCCTTTAGAGAATATTTACTTAAAAGGTCTTCCGTAAATATTTCTTTTTAAAAAAATACGTTAAATGTAAGTTATAACGTTCCGTGTTTATGGTGTTCTGCATATGTATGATATTTATTCAATCAAACAAAAATGTATTGGTTACTATTTATAGTTGGTGACAATTTTTATTCAATAGAAAGTTAAAAATTAAGTATGAAATACGTATCACATGTTTATTATTTGTTATTTCATTTGTCTTTGGTTTCGTGTAATTGGTGTGTCCTTCAGAGGTATGACAACCGACATTGCGATAATAATTATTGTTGGCCAAGGTATAATGAAAATTCATCAAAAGCTTTTTTAAGTTCAAAATCGGCAAAGGTATGATTTTGCCTCAAAAGTGACATTTCTGGACCACCGTATAATGTAAAAACGAAACTAGTATCCTAATGTAAAAACAAAACTAGTGCCCCAATGTGAAAGTTTGATTTTTATTTTTTCTTTAACGCAATTTTTAAAGACTAGTAAAAAAAAGTCAATAACATTTGACCATATTCTATCACCTTAATTTATTATAGTCATTAAAATGTTATTGCAGTCATTAAAATGTTATTGCAGTCATTAAAATGTTATTGTAGTCATTAAAATGTTATTTCAGTCATTAAAATGTTATTGCAGTCATTAAAATGTTATCGTAGTTATTTATTTTTAATGATTGCTATTTAAGCAAACAGTTTGCCATATATTAAAATTTGCAAAGAAATAAATCGTGTTAATAAATAAGAGAACTGGAGCAAGCTGAAGACATAAATTGTCTTATCATCAAGCCCCATCATAAAGTTTACATTAAAAAATCGTCAGTTATTATAAAAAATGAGGAGTAGCTAAGTACATAACAAGAAATTCAATAAAATGTTATTGTAGTCATTAAAATGTTATTGCAGTCATTAAAATGTTATTGTAGTCATTAAAATGTTATTGTAGTCATTAAAATGTTATCGTAGTCATTAAAATGTTATTGTAGTCATTAAATGATTATCACAACTAGTAAAATATTATAGTAGTCATTAAAATGTTATTGCAGTCATTAAAATGTTATTGTAGTCATTAAAATGTTATTGTAGTCATTAAAATGTTATTGTAGTCATTAAAATGTTATTTTAGTCATTAAAATGTTATTGCAGTCATTAAAATGTTATTGTAGTCATTAAAATGTTATTGCAGTCATTAAAATGTTATTGTAGTCATTAAATGATTATCACAACTAGTAAAAAATGCTAGATTAACTAAACTGCTAGATTGTAGATCATTAAAGATCCCTAACTAACGTAAATTTTTAATATTTTGTAAACTTTACTTTTTTGAAATTATAAATTTAGAACCTTGGACCTCTTGGTTCTAACACAAGCGCTCAAACTTCTGCGTCACGGCTGCTCTTTTAATCATTTTTTATATTTGTATTTAATAGTTCCGCGTGTCAACAAGAACAAAAAAATTCTGTTGCCAACACGTTTTACTTCCTATTTTATTTTTATGTTTACTAATTTTGCTATTAACTCTATTAGTTTTAACTATTATGTTTAATAATACAATGTTTATTGATATTATTGTTGTCTATTTATAGTTAAGCTTACTAATTACTTTTGTTTTTCAAAGTTTCTTAGAGTAATCAGTGCGTGCCTAAATAGACTAACTTAGCTGTAGTCGCAGTGCTGTATACATACACCCACTGACATAAATAGGGATAGGCGCAGTGAAGTGTAACGAGTTTAAGCTTTCTTTAATATAAAACTATTTCAATATTTATTTAAATAGGGTTTATTAACTAATTTAAGTTATATAAAAAATTATTAGGATAAAATACGCAAGATTTAGAACTAAAAAGCGCGTACAACAACAAAAAAATTAGTTGTAAGCGCATACCCAAGTGCTAAGAAATGTACCTTTACGTACATTTCTTAGCACTTGGTGTAAAACCCCTGATATTTTCAACAATAAAAAATTATTCAAAAGTAGGTCAACGCGAGTCTCAAAGAAAATGTACTTCATAAAGATTTTAAATGTATTTATAATCCCTTAAATATTGTTTAAAATTAATTTTAAATTTTTTTGTCAAGTTTTAATTTATTTTTACTAATAAACCAATATTCGTATTTAAACTAAATAGGAACATTGGTTAATTAATGAAAATGAATTTAAATTTTAAGTAAAAAATAAAGTTGCTATAGCATTTACAAAAGCTGAATATATATAGTAGTTGCTCATTAATTAATACATTTATACTACCGTTTATTTTAGTTAAAAATTTAAACCAATATTTTTTTATTTGTTTGTAATTTAACTTCAAATTAATAGATTTTTGGAGTAAGTTTAGCGTAACTAACGCTGCGAAATATTTGTGAATATTAAATAGTTACGATAAAATAAATTAGTGTTTGGTTTCCGCAAATTACGAAGTCCGCACAATGTTGCTTTGCGTGAAAAAATCTTAAATTCTTAACTCTCTGCGAATAAAATTCAAGTTTTTTTAAATATTGTTGCTTTTTTTAAAAAGGTTTTACATCTTTTTTCGTGATTCCTTAGGTATTAATGTATAACATTTTATCAAATTAGCGAGATACATAGAAAGCGGATGTCACTCTTCGAACGACGGAGCAATATTTATATGAATATATCTTATAAATCAAATTTTTTTTCCCGACATTGGCTTTTTTTCTTCCATTATCTGCTACTTAAAACACACAGGTCCCACTTTAAATGAAAGGAGTGAACTATTCATACTTTCGTTTTGATCTTTGTAAACACCATAAATTTGAAAGTCTGTAACAGGCAACAAGTGCAAGTCAGACGATGTTAAGAACATAGAAACAGTGCAAGTGATTCCCTATAATGAAATACATAAAATATATTTTTATAATCGTATATATTTTATATAAATAAATATAAATTAAATATATCAAGTATATATGATATATACTCCAAACACTATATATGTTTATGTTATGTCAAATAAAGATGCTTTGCGATGATTAAAGTCGGGAAACAAAAAACCCCTAAAGTTAATAAAATGAATTTTTTATTATTTTTTTAGTCATCGATAATATTATAAATTTTATACAATAATCTCTTAGCATTCAAAAATAATGTCTAAGTTAAGTTTGAACTCCCTTTAATTCAAATGTGTTACAAATTTATAAGGTTATAACATTTAAACGCTAAGAGATTATTGAATGAAATTTAAGTTTTTGAGAATAGTAAAAAATATACTTTATCAAGTTGCTCTCACGTTTGGGGAAGGTCGAGCTAAATTTTTTGGGTTTTATTTTCCAAGGCTCAAATAGTTGTAAGTTTTTGCAAATCATTCTTATTTGACATAAGTAAAAACTTATATACGTTTGGAGCTTAATGTTCAGAATGTTTTAATGTCCGGATCTCAAACATCAAAAAATGCTTCATCCGCTGATGGTACGTATGTATGGTAACATCCGCTCATGGTACGTATGTATGGTAACACAGTCAATCATATAAAATCATTATAATAAAAACAAAAGGGGATTAGAGGTACTTAATAATAAAAACTTCCTGGAATCTAATAATAAAAAACTTCCTGAAATCTTGTAAAAGTCTTATAATGGAATAGTATTTAACCAGGAAGTTCACGCCTCTATCCTTACTAATGTTGCACATATGCCCAGAGCCGGCTTTAAAGCACAGATCTCCAGTTCTAAAGCCAAAACTCTAACCACTACACCACGGCTGATTAGAAAATGTGAACCTCAAAAAGATTTTTTCAAGTTTAAACATTCTTGTATTTGATGTAAATTTTTAACTCACGGCACAAATTCTCGGCCCCGGTATATTCATTATTTTTCTAAATTTTGCATATATTTTATCTGCATTTAAATTTGGTACATTCACCATTTTTAGAACATTGATTACGTTATTTTCACACTTATTTAAACACCTTTTTAATAAATGCATTTATTAAAAAGGTGTTTAAATTTCTAATCATTTCTAATCTTATTCTTTATAAACTTTAACTCTTCTACACTTAAACCTTTCGTTGAAATCCATCTGTCAAAGAAAACAAATTTTTATCTAGATCATCAACAAAACTTTCCATATGTTAAAGATTATCATAAAATTCACTATTAAAATGGGTAAAGTTTGTGTAAAACCACAACTAACATTTGTAGGTCAAAACTTGTTATGAAAAAGGAAAAAATTCTTATTAAGATTTCGTAAGTTGTTTGGAGGAAAAAAGTATTTGTAAAAGAAGAGTCATTTGAGTACTGATTTTTAATTAAAAAAAAAAGAAACATTCAAGATGAAAAAATTAAGAATACTCGAAAAAAAACTAACTGTAAAAGAAACTAACTGAATGTTCAATTTAATTAATTTGTGTACAACCGCATGTTAAATATATATACTAGAATGTTTATGTTTAATTTTTGTTTAAATAACCAAATAAACAAACAAAATGCACTTCCTATAAAAATAACACCCAACAAATAAAGTTCATTTCATGAAATAGTCCAATAACTATTTACACATAAACTTCTCTTTTTCATTAATTTCTTATTATTGACTCCTATTGAATCGAAATTCTTTAGCTCCTTCTTTCTACCAGGTATCATACAAGTGTGTAGCTTTGTAAACTATGTAAATTGGCAACATCCTTCCTAATGCACTTGCTGACACCATCAATAATATTAATGTTTTACTCTGGTCTAATACTCTAGTTACCTTTTTTATTCCTCGTTTTGTCAAGACTTGCTTACTAGTGGGGTTGTCAGTCAAATTTGTCTTATCATAGTTATATTATCTGGATTAACATCCTTAAGTGATATTTTTCTTTCATCAAAATAATTATTTATTACAAAGAGATTGACTGAAGCCCTTAATGGGTTCTGTAAAGATAAATCTTCTGTTAAGATAAACCTTCTGTAAAGATATAACTTTTGTAGATGTGGTTAGAATTAAGTAGTACTAACTTAACAAATTAAATAAAATATAACTGGAACAAGTTAATATGATAAAACTGTCTTTATAAATTACTATTACAAAAGAACTGTTTCAAAAATTTTGAATAAACGTTGATCCAAGTTACCCCGAATGCCTCATTTCTTAAAAAAATAATTTTTACTTAATCACTTCAATTACTACAGCTATAATATTGCAAAATGTGATATAAATAATGCAAAATGTAATATAAATATTGCAAAATGTGATATAAATATTGCAAAATGTGATATAAATATTAGCGCTAGTAAATTTGATATACACCTTTTCCTCCTATGTAAAAAATATTTAATAAAGTTTTACCTTATAAAATTTTATTCAATTCTAGTGTTAACAACTTAATTTCATTTTCGTGTTGCTAAGATTTTGTGATGAAAGTGCATTAAAACAAACAATATGCTTACTTACCATTACGATAGAATTAACACCGTAGAGATTAAGGGCCATTATTTAAGACCTCAAAATTTGACCCAAGTAACCCCAAGTTTTACAGCTGACCCAAGTAACCCCATTTTACGATAGATGTTATGTTTTGTTACCAACAACATAAACAACTTTTTAGTTAAAAGACAAAATGTAATATTACCACCTCTACAAATCAAACTGGGTTTTTTTAAGCAACTGGTAAAAGCTTTTGATAAGGAAAGTGCAGCCTCCAGATACCTTGTTTATAAATTTTCTGCATTGAACAAGGCCAAGATTAAAGAAGGGAGTTTTTGTAGGACCTGACATAAGACAGATGATCGGTTTGAGCAAACCATAGATAACTGCCAATTGACATCTTGGAAAGCATTCCAAACTATATGTAAAGTATTCCTTGGTAACCATCGTTCTTCCAACTACACGGGTCTTGTTCAACAACTAACCCACTTATGTAGAGCTTCAGGATGTAAAATGTTTCTGAAATTCCATTTAATGATGTCACTCATGGGCTTTTACCCTGAGTTTATGGAAGGTGTTGAGCACGTAGAGTAACTCCACCAAATCATGCGGAAATCATACACTAAACACTTCTAGTGCTCATAGAAAAGTTTTGCAAGAACTATGGAATTATTTATTATAATTTGTTAAGTACAGTAAAATGTACTATAGTAGAAAAATGTTTTTAAAATTCATAATTTTCAAAACAAAAAATTCTCCAACAAATCTCAAAACCTCAAAAACAAATTACGATTTTTCAAAAGTGTGGTGCGCTATGAAGATAAACAGACTTCAAATTTAAAATCAGTTTATTTACATTATAATAAATAATGTAAATAAGCAGATTTTAACGGGTTACAATGGTTACTATGGGGTATGGTAATATCTCAGAAATAATGCGAGGTTAATAAGTCTGTAATAAGTTTACAAAAACTACTTCAAATTATTTTTAAATATGTAAAAATCTAACAAGTTTCCTGGATTTTAAAGACATCATTAATATTAAATATTAATGTGTTGTTTGCATGTATTTTTATGTCTATAGCTTTTGATTAATCATTGTTGTCTAATTTAACTACTAAAAAAATATGATTAATATATGGTTAAATGAACTATAAAAAATAAAAGTTTTCTTAAACTTACTAGTGATGAGGTAAATTGAAACAGAAAAATGAGGGTGAAATGGAACATTATTCAATTTCATCACTTTCTAAATTTATTTTACTTTAACTTGAATAATAAAATTTTTTGTAAAAAAGCAAAAATTTAGTTTCCAAAAAACTTGAAAGTAAACAAAAAAAAATTGTTTACTTTATGTTACTGTGAAATGTTTACTTTATGTTACTGTGATCTTTTTTTCATAGAAAAAAAAAATTAATTATATAAAAATTAATTATATAGGATTTCTCTGTCTTGAAATTTTACCCTGATTAAAGAAATCTTTCTTAATAAGTATTGTTTTGTTGACAAATATTTTTTTAGCATATTTTAAATTCAGTTTAAATTTTTTAGGTCTTTACTATTCACCATTTTTAAGTTTAATCTCATTATAAGTTTTATACTATTTTATTTTCATTAAAGTTAATCAAAATTTATATCTTCATTTAGATTTTAGTTAATGAAATTAAAATTTTTTTTGACAACTTATTGAGTGAAACGTCTAATATTTTTCAGAAGCCAAGAAAGTACAAACAAGTGACAAATCAGTTAAAGCATGGTGATCATACAATAAAAGCCACTGAGTTAACTGTTGCTTTGATGGCTGTTGAATCTGGGAGCTTATCACTACAAGCTGTTGCCTAAGAGTATAAAATTCAAAATCAAGTTTACAGCAGAAAATAAAAATTTATAAAGAAACTTCTTATTATAACTTATATTTTGATAAACAACATAAATATATTTATAATAAGGCACAAGAAGATAAACTATAAATGTATCTTCATCAAGCATCTAATATGCATTATGGATATAATGTAAGAGAAACAAAACAATTTATATATCAATAAGCATAAAAAATATTATTAAAGTACCAGAAAACTGGAAAATATTTTGGAATGGTTTGATCATTTTGTATGGACTTTCTACTAAAAATCATGCCAAATTTTTAAAAAGAATAATCACAAAAGTCATAAACCAATTAATAAAGCTAAAGAAAGTAATATAATGCTTTTGACATTGCCACCTCATTGCAGCTACAAACTCCAACCACCTGACAGATCAGTATTTTGGCAATTAGAGAAATTTTACAGTTCAACGTGTGACTCATGGTTAAAAGCAAATGTATCTGACCGGCCAAATCTATTATATGTTTCTACCTTAGCTAGTTTCTCCATTAGTATTTATCTACCGGTACAAAAACATTTTCTGTCAGTCTAATTAATGTATCCAATCGAAAAGACCTTGCAACTGAGTTTTATAAATTAACTAATATATCTGATTTAAAGAATTTAAGTATATCTGATTTAATGAGTTTAAGTAATAAATCTGATTGGAAAACACAATCCCCACATCACCATCAATTGTATCTGAAGTTATTAATGACAAGAAACAGCAAATTAGAACTTCTGCCTACCATTGGATAGCAGAATAAATAAGGCCATTTTCATTTATATAAAGAGTAGAATAGACAGAATAACACAATGCTCAAAATTATTTGTTTCTAACTTGATCGATTTCACCCCAACTGTCGTCCCATTTCACCCTGACACAGGGTGACATGGGATAGTGTCACATTAAAAAATCAATATCTTGAACTTGAACAGTTAAGTAATGGGTTTTGCAATAATTTCTCAAGACAATTTAGTGAACTATAATTTCAACCCATTTGTATAAATTTTGTGAAAAAATATAAAACGCATCGCACAAACAAAAGATTTTGCCCTATCTCACTCCATTCTCCTTGCTTTCATGAATTTATTGGTATTGTACAGTGTTTATTTTAATTAATTCATTATTTGCATTATTTTTGTACAATAAAGAACTAAAAAACATTTTAACCTGACAAATTTTGAAAGAAGGGTCAACATCTTTACTCAGTGTAGTTTCTCCATTTTCCCATGTCAACTTTCGAAATTTTATTGATACTATTTCTATGTACCAAGGTGTAGTGAATTCCACCTGCTGGTATACTTGTTCGCTTAGTAGCCTTAAAAATTTTATTTGAGTGCGTCCAATATTTTCATAAGAAATCTGAAATTTTAAATTAAAAAAAAATAAAACTCTTAAAAAACTATTGTAAGAGTTTTTTTAGGACTGGGGCAATTCCACTTTTTTTTTTCATTTTAATCAAAACTAAAAATAAAAAAATTAAAGTAAAGAAATTATTTAACTGAAATTTTAAATTACAACATCTAAAAATGCAAGAAAATGAAAAATAAATTTATAAAACTGCTATACTTTTCTAGAAATTAAATAATTATGTAATTAGCTGAATTGTAAACTGCATAATTAAGCAGAAGCTGCATAAATAAGATTAAACTTACAATAAATCCACGTTCTATATCCGTAAACCATGTCTTGTTTTCAAAGTTGTAAGCAAATCCAGTCTGTTTTAAAGACAAAAACAGTCTATTTAAAAATATATATATAGGCTTCTCAATAAATTGTTTCAAATAGATATAGATCTGTCAAAATAAAATACATACAATATTAAATACATAAATAATAAAGATTCTTCCATCAAGTTTGTACACAGTTATGAGAGGGAGAAGAAGGTTACCCAAAAATATACAAATGCATACAATGGGAGGGGGTAGGGAGTTTGAAGACAGAGAGTATGTATGCAGTTAAACTATTTCTTGTTCTTTATCTCTCCTAAAAAATTTTTTCTTTTTAACAAAAGAATCGAATTTTAATTTTAAAAAGTTTAATTGAATATTATTGCATATGTACTTTTTGGATGACCTATAGTTTGGAATACACTAACTTGTTTTCAACATGTATTTATATTAATCTACATAGCAATACATTTCTTACAGAGCTTTTAGAGACATCAGGATATATACAAGTGTCACCGCCTGCTGTAAAGTTACAAAAGGCATACACAGCATCTGTTGCGCTGCTTTGATTTGGATCAATCCAATAAAACTCTGTTAAAAAAAAAGTTATCAAAATATATTTCATATTTCTATCCAGCATCAGCAATAAAATCTGATTACAAAATCTCAAAAAATATAATCTTTTAATTAAAACATAAAAAAAACCCTAACCCTAACCCTAACCTTACCATCTTTGTGTAACATATTACAAGTTAACAAATCTTTACAGTAGCGAGCCGGGTTTTCTTTTACGCCACTGGGTAACTTCATACTATTCAACTCTTTTTTTATAGTATTCAGTTCCTCAGCCAATGCTTGAAAAGTTATGTCATAAGTGTTTCTACGTTGACGTCTATTTTTACCAGATTCTTCGTAATATCCCTCCTCTGGGGGAACTTGTAAAATATTTGACTAAAAAAAGAATGATATAACTCAAAACTTTTAAACATGACATCATGATGACATCATGACATCATGACAAGAAAATTGTAGAAAAAAAATTATGTTGATTTATTAAAATTAAAATTTAAAATTTAAATAAATCAAAAAAAATAAAAATTAAAAAAATTTTGGGATATCACATTACACAACTTAAACATAACTTTTTTTAAACTATATTAAACGTTTTTATTTTAAAGCATAATTTTTTATAGCTTATTAAATTTTGATCATTTCTTCTTCTATTTTTTTAAATCCAATGATTAACCGCTGAAGTGTATAAAAACATAACTTTGACCACGAAAAAAAAAAATACAAAAAAGTTGAAATCATATTTATGTATCACAAATACACTTAAAATAACATAAAATAAAAAAATTTAATAAATTACCCAATGAGCAGGAGCAGCCTATAAAATAAAAAAAAAGTATTGAAAAAAAAATGCAGTATTGAATAACAAAAAATATATTTATGAAAATCAAAATAATAACAAATAAACAAAACTTACTGGAAGGCCGGGCGGTCCCTAAATTAAACACACACATAAATTTATATATATTATATATTATATCTATATATAAATATATATATATATATAAATATATATATATATATATATATATATATATATATATATATATATATAAATATATATATATATATATTTATTTATATATATATATATATATATGTATATATATGCATATATACACACACATAAATTATAAATATATACATAAACAATATATATACATATATATATATATATATATATATATATATATATATATATATATATATATATATATATATATATTATATATATATATATATATATATATATATATATATATATATATATATGTATATATATATATATATATATATATATATATATATATATATATATATATATTATTTTAAAACATCAAAAATACGATTTCTCTCAACACTTATAACTTTTTTTTATTATTATAGAAGTTTTCGCTGGATTTTAGATACCAGCTTCTTCAGCTTGTTAAATGTTAACAAGCTGAAGAAGCTGGTATCTAAAATCCAGCGAAAACTTCTATAATAATAAAAAAATATATATATATATATATATATAAAATATATATATATATATAAAATATATATATATATATAAAATATATATATATATATATATATATAATATATATATATATATATAAAATATATATATATATATATATATATATATATATATATATATATATATATATATATATATATATATATATATATATATATGTATGTATATATGTATATAAATATATATATATATATATATATATATATATATATATATATATATATATATATGTATGTATATATATATATATGTATGTATATATGTATATATGTATATATATATATATATATATATATATATATATATATATATATATATATATATATATATATATATATATATATATATATATATATATATATATATTAATAAATAAATAAATTAAATATTTACATAGATTATATATATAAATAGATTACATATACACATAGATTATCATTAGATATATACAAAGGTTATAAACAGGTTTTATTTCTACTAATAAATTCCTCAGAACACTTTATTACTTGAGTGTTTTATCAAAAGTTTTTAAAGATTGTAAAGGTTGTAAAAAGATTTTATGCATTTACCTGGTTTAGGGGGTCACTATTGCCTAAAACAGGTCTTTTTAAATAACTCTCAAATGCAAACCTAGGTCTGTATCTTGATGAACAATGTCTATGTCTTGAAAAACAAAGTTAGTATCTTGATGAACAAAGTTTGTATCTTAATGAATAATGTTTGTGTCTTGATGAAGTTTGTTTCTTGATGAACAAGGTCTTTGTACAGTGTAACAATCATAATAAACATAAATAGTTATGATATATTGAAATAATCTTGTAGATATAAAACCAGCATAACTAATCAAAAGCACTCATAAATAATTATAAAAAAAAATATTAATATCAAAACCATAATCATTTCATAATGCAGTTTATATATATACATATTTTTAAATGATCCCTGAATGGTCTTAATAATGTTATTACTAGAGGTAATGATTTATAGCACAAAAAATATTTACTGGAAAAAAGCAAACCTTAGTGAAAAATACTTACTGGTGGACCTGGAATTCCTTTCATTCCAGAATTACCACGATTTCCTTTTTCACCCTAATATAATTTATAAAACTTAAATACTGAAGTTGAATTAAAAAGAAATACTAAAAAAAAAAAAACATTAATTACCTTTACACCAGGCAGACCCTAACAAAAAAATGTATTAATTTTAAAAACATAATAAATGTACTTTATTTATATGAATTTTTTTTAAGCATCAAACAATCTAAATTTTAGTTTAAACTAAAAACCTGTTCTCCAGTACGCCCAGATAAACCTCTTATTCCTGCATCACCTGGAATTCCCTTTTTATAAGAAAAAACATAAAAAAAAATTTAATTCAACTTTTTTGTTAATCAATTTTATATATATATATATATATATATATGTATATATATATATATATATATATATATATATATATATATATATATATATATATATATATATATATATATATATATATATATATATATATATTACAAAAACTAAAAAATTTACCTTAGAACCTTTTGGTCCTGCAACACCAGGTGGCCCTGTTCTTCCACGAGCCCCCTGAAAAAAAAAACTATTTATAAAAGAAAAGTGACGATGGAAAGTATAAAGATGGAAGCAACAAATGTTATTATTAAAATTTTAAAATAAATTGTTAAATGATGAAAGGGCAGTCCAAAAATGTCCAAAAATGTAAATTTTTGAAAAACTAAAAAAAACTGCATTTACCCCTATACTAAATTTTTGTAAATGTAAAGAGTATATATATAGTATATATATACTCTTTACATAATCTTTGAATGTCATTTTCTTGTTATACATTAAAATATGGTTAGAATTCAATAAATAAAGCTGCGTATAAAATTTTTTTCAAACATATGTATATTTTTTCTTTAATATATAATTATTTCGCTGATCTATTGTTATCAGCGTCATCAAGTATAATAAATAAAATAGTTACAAAAATCGTTATAGTAAAAACAAAACGTTAAAAAGATAACATTAAAAAGCCAAAATATAATACAGAAAAAACTTTTCAAATAACTGACGTCAGCAGATTTTATTAAAAAATGGCCCCCAGGTTTTGGTTGTTACGTTATCACCGTCATCCCGATTGAGAACCACGTCACCATTTCTCAACTCCTGTTGAACCCTAGCCTTGCTTATTTCGAGTGACTCTCTGATTTTCCGAGTTTGATACTGGGGCTACAGATGTTTTAGGGTGCAACCAATCAAACTTACCATGGCATTTTTTAAGAATGCTCAGTTGCACCCAAACTGGACCATTTTCCTTTGTTTTTGATAGCATATTCTTTTAGCATGACATAAAAATCCTTTGAAAACGCCAATAATAATGTTAGGATTAATGTTCTAGTTAGGTTTAAATTGAACATTTGTAATAGCTTCTTTTCTATGTATTTGAAATTCATAAGTTCCAGAGCCTGTGTTTGTAATGTTAATATCTAGGAAATTGAGTTGTTTGAGGTCATTTCCAAGTTCCACTGTGTATTTAATGGCAGGATGTTGTTCATTAAGGATGTTCAGGAACATTTGTTGTTGTTTTATTGAAGCAAAGCAAGCATGACAATCATCTACATATCTCTTGTAAGTTTTTGGTTCGGATGTATGAATAATTGCTATGTTAAGGGCTTTTCTTTCTATATTTTGTAAAAACGCTTCTGCCATAACAACCATTAAAAATAAGCCTATAGGACCTGAATTAGGTATTATTCGGATATTGTTTTCAAATAAAAAATAGCATATACTTAATGAAAGTTCAATTAACTGATGTATGTCTGCAAGAATAAGTTTAGTTTGAGTTTTTAAGTCATCAATGTCAGCGTTCAATATATCAATAATTACCGCAATTGCTTTGTCAATGGGTATGGATGGATATAAATTGACTATATCAAATGAAACTTGAACTTCGTTAGGATCTATTATCCATTGCTTAGCTTCATTTACAAAACTATTAGAATTCATAAGTCTACTTTTATTTTTGTTCAGAGTCGGTTGAATAATTTTAACAAGATAATGTTATCTTGTTAAAATTGATATGATATGTTCCATAAGGTGGTGTGTTAATGGTTGATACAACAGGGCGCATTGGGTAATCTTTTTCTGGTTTGTGAGCTTTAATCATTCCGTAAATCCTTGGTGAGTTACAATCTGATGGATACATTTTAAAGTATGTATTTGTGTCTAGTTTACCTTCTTAATTTATATATATATATAGCGTATACATATATATATATATCCCTATAACCCTAACCCTTACCTGATGATTGCTAAACGCATGAAACTTTTAGTAGTAAAATGTATGTAGTTATTTTTTATTTAACCTCTACAAAAAAAAACAATTATATAGCTCTGATATCATTCATCGAGCACTCTTGCTGAACATATCCTCACAGCAAAATTATACTTATATATATATATATATATATATATATATATATATATATATATATATATATATTTATATATACATATATATTTATATATATATATATATATATATATATATATATATATATATATATATATATATATATATATATATATATATATATATATATATATATATATATATATATATATATATATATTTATATATATATTTATATATATATATATATATATATATATATATATATATATATATATATATATATATATATATATATATATATATATATATATATATATATATACAGTAGCTTTCATAAATTTAGACGCATTTTTTTTCATATATGTAAGAAAATACTCAAAATAAAAATAAAATAAAAGTGCTACCGCTATGTTTGATATATAAATTAAAAGAGGAAGTAAAACTCTATTATAGAGTACCTTCATTTTTTTTACATGATGTTTATTACTCATTCTATACCGATTAACACAAAAAAGTTAATTGATAAGCTTGATTTTATTTCGTTCATAAATTTAGACGCACAATCAAAAAAGTCTTATATCTTGTTAATTGATAGTTAACTAATAGTTTTTTCCCATTTTGTCAAAAAACCTTATATAAATATGACTTACCTGGAAATAGTTAATCATTATTTAAAAAATAAACAAAAGTTAAGTTATTTTTGCACTAAAAAGACGCGAAAAATGGGCAAAAGATGTATCACTCAAGGTGAAAGATGGCATTTCTCAGAAAATCCAATTAACTTGGCGATTTCACTCAAGGTGAAATCGCCAAGTTAATTGGATTTTCTGAGAAATGCGTTCCGACAACGAAACAAAACTTTCTTCACACTGGTGGTGCCAGCGAGAAAACGAGGCCAGATAGACCCTTGTCAACCACCAGAAAGGACGACAGTGTTCGTTTTAGAGCTGTCAGAGCTAATCCAAGAACTAGTTACAAAGAATTGACCACAGAATTCAATACAATGCGAAATACATCTATTTCTCAAAGCATAGTCCGCCGAATACTTATCAAATACAAGATTGGAGTCTACACTGCTTTGAATAAACTGCTTCTGCGTCCATATGATAAACAAAGGAGACTAAAATGGTGTCGTGAAAGAAGGTATTGGACAATAGAACAATGGGAAAACATTATGTAAAGTGATGAGAGTAACTTTAAGCTTATCAATCACAAATCTAACATAACAGTCAAAAGAATGACTCACGAAAAGTATTACGCCAGGTACATTAGACCAACTGTACAAAGTGGAGGAGGCTCGATAGGAATCTGGTCATGCTTCAATTACAAAAGTGTTGGTATGTGTCAAACATACACCGGAAAAATCAACTACAGAATATATGTAGAAGTACTGGAAAACAACCTAATTCCATAAATTGACCTGCTTATGCTTAATGATAAACCATGGAAACTTTAACAAGATGGCGCTACTGCACATACTGTATACTATACAAAGGAGCGGTTCAACAATAATAATATCATGACAATACCGTGGCCTCCATACTCACCTGATTTGAACCCGATTGAAAATATTTGGGCTTGGATTGACCGTGAATTAGCAAAGGTTCAAATTTCCACACTTGGTCAGCTGAAGGAATTCATTAAGGAGACTTGGTATGGGGTCCTAGAAGCGATGTGCAAAAATCTTATTGAGTCTATGCCTAGAAGAGTTCTCAGTTGTATTAAAGCAAAAAGCGGATACACAAAATATTGATTGGTTCATAAATTACGCCTTCTAATGTATCGTGCGTCTAAATTTATGAATAATTTTTTTTGTCTAATTTTTTTAATACCATGTAGTTGTACCTAATTATTACTTAGTATTTCATTTTTTTTTTTAACTTTTTTTAAATTTTGTATTTATCTAATAAATAGAAAAAAAACTTAACCGAAATCTTTTTTCGTCATTGTTTTATCGTTAAAAAACTAAAAATTTCTATTCTCAAATATGAGTGCGTCTAAATTTATGGAAACCACTGTATATGAATCAAATTAAAATTTTTTGCATATCTTTGTTTAAAAGACGTCATCAAAGCTTATTAAAGTTCTTTTTTTAAAGTAAATAGTAAATAAATTTAATAAAGTAAACATAGGTAAAAAGGCAGGTTCGAGTGATTTTTTTAAAGGTCAAGTCAAAACTTTGCATGGTGAAGGGTACTCACAAGTTGTCATTAGTAAATGTGTGAAGCTCTGTTGTGATATGAAGGACAAAACTGCTGAGTGGTGGACTACAGTGATGTTTACTGACGAAAGTACTTTCCAGCAGCATTGTGGTTCAGGGTAAAGTTATGTTCATCGACCGGTAGGTGAAAGACTCAACCCTAAATACACTCTGAAGACTGTTAAACATCCGCCATCTGTTATGGTGTAGGGAGCTATCTCAGCTAAGGGTAGATGCGGAATCAACATCTTCGGTAAGGGCAAAAAGGTCAATGCTGCAAAGTATATGCAGGTTATAGAGTCAAAGGTTAAGACACATATAAACATTTCTGAAACTACCATCTTTCAACAAGACTCAGAACCATATCATATTGCGAAATCAGTCAAGAAGTGGTTTTATGACAACGATGTGCAACTTTTAAAGAACTGGCCCTCAAATTTGCCTGATTTGAACGTTATTGAAAACTGTTGGAACTTAATGAAAGCTAAAGTGTCAGCACATCGTACAATGTCAGAGGAACATTTAAAAAATGTTTTGAAGCAGGTGTTGGTAAATGTAATTACCCCAGAGTACTGTGACAAGCTTGTAAAAAGTATGCCTTCTCGTATACAGGCTGTATTAAAAAATCGTGGTTACCCTACAAAATACTTAGATTTTGAGACTTTTTGCTGATGAATTTTAAAATTAATGCTGCTAGATATGTTTTAGAACATTTTATAATACTAATAGTACATATAATATGAACATTTCATGAAAGAGAAACTGGACTTGCTTAATTAAAACTGCAATTTTTAAAAGAAGGTGCCTTAATTCAATGGCCAATACTGTTTATATATATATATATATATATATATATATATATATATATATATATATATATATATATATATATATATATATATATATATATATATATATATATATATATATATATATATATATATATATATATATAATTTAATACCATATAGTAAAAACATTTAAAATAAAAACCTTATTGCCTTTGAGACCTGGCAAACCCTGGGGTCCATGCAGTCCATCATCATCCTAAAAAATAAAAAAAAATTATACAAATTTGTTTATTTGAAACAAAAAATACAATTATTTTTCAAATTTATTTTATTACAGAAAATTTTTTGCATGACAGGTAATTTATTTCTCTACAACTAATATGTCAGTATCAAGTTCACTTGATGTTACATTTTACATTTTAATAGTTTTATCAAACCATTCAATGAAAAACATGAAAAGAACTTTCTTCAAAAATTATTAGAAAAGTTTTACTTAGAAAAAACACAAGCTTTGTTGCAGCAGTTAGAAAAAGAGTGCTGATGGCCAGAGGTTGGCTCACAAAATTGAGGTGGTGTAAGGAGAGAATGGTATGGTTTTCGCAAACGTTGTTGTAATATATATATATATATATATATATATATATATATATATATATATATATATATATATATATATATATATATATATATTTATATATATAAAACCATGTTACCGCTTTAACTTTAAAACAAGAAAATGTCCACTGCAACATCTGGATCTAGTAAAACGATCTACATAAAATGATTCAAAATATTTCATTTACAAATTCCTACAACCAGTTTCAAAAACAACTAATTAATAACATTTGCAAAATTAAATCATCAGAAAAAATGTTTCTTTTTGTGGGTAAATCACATAATATTTAGGAGCTAGATAAAATTTTCTTACAATTAACTTTTCAATGAAAACATAACTTACAAAAACTCTGATAATTCACAATATAATAACATTAATAATAAATTAATAATAACATTAATAATATGGCTAAAGTAATTGCTAAAAACTTAGGAATTGACAACAGGATAGAATGTCTTACAATGAATACTGCGTTTATAACGATAAAGGATCACATAGATGATTTTGCAAACAATACTAAATGTCGAATAATTAATCCATCTAAACCAGAACTTGAAAAGTTTAGTAAAATTTTACTAGAAAACATCAACAATAAAGTGAGAAAAGCCACCCTTGTAAATCAATGACATAATACGGATGACATAATAAATTGGTTCCGCAATATTAAAGACAAACACAACTGCACTTTCATCCAGTTTGATATCGAAGAGTTCTATCCTTCTATCTCTAAAGAATTACTTCAAATTTCCCTTATTCATGCCAAGCAGTTTACAGAAATTTCAGAAAACACATTAGATATTGTTAATCACTAAAGAAAATCATTACTGTTTACTGAATACAAGAGTATCTGGGTCAAAAAACTTGGTGAACCTAATTTTGATGTCACTATCGAAAGTTACAATGGAGCTGAAGTGTGTAAGTTAGTTGGACTCTTTATTTTACATACTTTAAGTCAAGACTATGGTTTGTAAACTGGTTGATTATATAGAGATGGGCTTTATTGTTTTCATGGAATTAAAGGACCACAATCCGAGAGAATAAAGAAAAACATTGTTTATCTTTTTAAGGAGAAATTTAATCTAAAACTTACTAAAAAAAACAGCTTAAAAATTGTAAATTTTCTTTCAACCTGTTAGAAAATACTTTCTAGCCATACAGAAAACCAGGTGATCACCCATTATACATCAACGTAAATTCTAACCACCCTCCTAGTATTATTAAATCTATACCAACTATGATATCTAACCATATTAGCAATATTTCATCTAGCAAGAAAGTTTTCAATAAAGCAACATCGTTTTATAAAAATGCGTTAGAAGCAAGTGGGTATAATGAAAAGATTAATTTACAAAAAAATATTGCCCTATCAAAACCAAAATTAAGATCACGAAACATTATTTGGTTTAATCCTCCATTTTCGCAAAATGTAAAAACCAACGTCACAAAATTTTTTTAAATCTTATTGAAAAGCATTTTTATTGCAATTTTGCAAAACTCATAAGTTTTGCAAAATTTTAAATAGGAATAATTTTAAAGTCAGTTATAGCTGTCCAAACTTCACCAATATTATTAACTCACACAATAAAAAAGCATTATCTAATGTTTCCAACACAATTGTTCCAACATGTAACTGCCGGCAACCTTCACAACCTGCATTCAACCTACAATGTTCTTTGCAAGGTACGTGTCTTAGTAAAAAAATAATTTACGTCTGCAATTTAAAAACATCATTACAGGATAGTGGTTTAAATTATATTGGTTTAGCAGAGCACGCCTTTAAAGATCGCTGGTACAAGAATGAGAACTCTTTTCAATACAAAAATAAAGCTACAGTGCCACAGAACTTTGTAAATATATCTGGAAAACGAAAAAAAAGGGATTATACGCAAATGCTAATTTTACGCGGAAGATTATTTATAGGGCGGAACCTTTTAAACCTGGAAGAAAGTTATGTAACCTTTGATTAACGGAAAAATACCATATCATTACATCATTGTGTATTGTTTTCAATTTGACATTCTTTAAATAAAAGTAAGTTATTTTTCTTCGTGAAGTTTCATATAAAAAAAATTTTTAACCCATATTTATCCTAAATAGAAGTAGATGTAGCTTAATTATAAAAAGCAAACTAAATTAAATAATCCTTTCCGTTCAGTAAATATTCTCACCAATTCAAACTTTTTAACAATACAGGTCTCTATTTAGCTATGATTACTTCTTCTGAGCAATTTTGCATTTCATTCTTGTCCTTATTTATTTGGCAGGGGAGGAAAAAAAAGATAACAACATTACATACCTTATTTCCTTGTTGTCCTTGCTTGTCCTACAATAAAAAAGAAAACTGTTTTATTGAAAACTTATACATTAAAGAATTATTTTTATTGTTTCTATCATTATTACAATTTTTATTAACACTTTTATTATTATTATTATTATTATTATTATTATTATTATTATTATTATTATTATTATTATTATTATTATTATTATTATTGTAACTGATATCAGGGATGAGAAGTACCAAAAAGAACTTCGTAACTGAAAGTCACAAAAGAATATTTCTTATAATTCATGATATTTAGGGGCTCTAAAAATGTAAAGAGGTTTATGGACTACTTTTGGGAAAAAAATTTAAAACTTTTAAGTTAGAGGAACAATCAATTAAAGCGAAAGACTAAAAAAGTTCAATGTATTAAATCTCAAGAATTTTTATTTCTATAGCAACACTCAACACTTAAAGAGCTCCTAGAGACCAGACTACTACAGACTAGAGACCAGACTACTACAGACTAGAGACCAGGAAAAAATTGAAATATAAAGCATCCTATGTCCAATGGAAACATTGTATTTATTTAATTTAATAATTAATTATTAAATTAATATCTTCTACAACAATAAAAAACAGTTCTTACCTTTCTATTCAAGACTGAACTTGAATATGTTAAGCAAAATTTATTTTTCATCGACTCAAACAACATCATGGAACAGTCAACCAGTGTTGTTGATCATTAAGACATTTTAGTAAAGCATTTGCTTGATCCCATCAAAGATTCAGACAGCACAATAGAATTTCTCTGTTGTACATTCAAAAATAATTTGTGAAGCATTAATTCAGTTACATCAAACATTCAGGGATGGAACATGTAGCTCAAAATATGTTTAAAAACTAGTTTTGTCACATGCAAAAAGGCTGCAAAGGTAAAAGAAAGAATGAATGCATAACAGCCTGTCATTCTTTCAAGAAACTGATCCAAACTTAAAGCATATTGTAATACAGACTGATGATATCTGATAAATGTGTTATCAGCATAATGATATCTGATACATGATATCGTCTGCATGTCATCAGTATATAATACAGGCAGATAATACATATTTTACATATTTGTAAGCGTACCTAAAAAACTTTGCACATACAGAAATGGAAAAAGTTATAAGGATGATTTTAAAAATTTACAAAAAACATAAGAACAACCATAAGAAGCCTTAACAGGAAAAAAACAACAACTAAATATTAGATATTGCAAGAAAAAATTTTCAGAAAAAAACGCACTTGTGCAATTGAAGATCACCTTAAAAACAGTTAACCAACAATTATACAGTTAACCAACAATTCTGTAAAACGACTGATTTAGAAATACAATTGTTTATTTTAAGTAATTGTAAAGATGTAAAAATTGCTTCAACTATTTTCAACTTGGGGTTTGAACTAGCTATGGGGTTTTTGAAAGAAAACAACAGCAGCAACAACAGCAACAACAACAGTATATGATATTTAAATTATGACTAAAGCATGAGTTTTTGTTTCAAAACATAAAATAAAACTTAGTAAATATGGAGAGTTCTAAACAAGATCAAGTTTGATAAAGTAATAATTCAAGTTCATAATGAATATTATTATCAAAGCATTACAACATTTTAGTTAAAAACATAGGACTTTAATGTATAAGACCAGTTAGATGCTATCTAGATGAAATTTAGATGCTATCTAGATGATAGTTAGATGCTATCTAGATGATAGTTAGATGCTATCTAAAAAGCTTAACATTAGATGTACTGAACCTGTATAATAATCTGAAAAGTATAAATGAAATTTTTCTAGTTGGTAAGGCACATTTAACATTTATTAATATTTATTAAAAAACATATAACATTTATTATGATACATTTAATATAAACACAGACAGTTTTTTTTATTTTACAAAAAAAAAAAATTTTGCAATTAGGGTTATGTTGATTACAAGGGCTGGGAAATAATAAACATATATAAATAAAAATTTTGAAAAACCAATTAAAAATATTAATTAAAATTTTTTTTTCTGAAATATAATAAAATTATGTGGCATTGCAAAACTCAAAAACTTACTGAACTTTTCAGATCTACTTGAGATAAACATTTGCCAATTGGACCCTTAATAAAAAAAAAAACTGTATGCAAAAAATCAATTAGAACTTTACAATAATCTTAAAAAATAACAAGAAGAACGCAATTGCTATTTGAAGTTTCTTAAAAGCATAGTTTTTTTATACTCACAGGGGGTCCACGAGGTCCAAGGAAACCAGGCAATCCTTGTTTTCCGACTTCTCCCTAAAAATAAATTTCATACTTTTAGTTGTTTTTTGTTTTGCTTTTAAATTAATAAAAGTAAATGTAGTTTTAATTAAAAAATAACAAACAGGTAATAAACAACAATAAAAATTCGAAGCAAATTCTACAAGAAAAACCTTTTGTCCTGGTGGTCCCATCAATCCAGTTTCTCCTGGGGGTCCAATACTGCCCTGATTAAAAATCAAAACTTACATATATACAAATATGTAAAGTTTTAAAGAAAAGATGTATTGGAATGCATAAAAATATTATATCGAAATTATAAAACATAATCTACAACATGTTTATGTTAAACACACTATCTGTTACATGTATAGTACAGATAGTATGTGATTTATGCAAAATAGTGTATATATGGTGTGTGGTGAATGTATGACAAATGAAATAATTGGTTTATTTAAAATGTAAAATTAAAATAGTTATCATACAGGTATTCCATCCTTTCCAGGTTGTCCAGGCTCACCTTTAAGCCCTGGTAAACCCTAAACAAAATCATTAACAAAATTTAATTGTAACTTTTATATTAACTCATGTTTATTTAAAAAAAATTATAAAACTGAGAATGCAAAATGCATTGATGAAAAATTGAATGCAAAATGCATTGATGAAAAACTGAATGCAAAATGAATCATATCAGAATGAGTCATAAAAAAGGAATTGGGTTCCATTTGCATGACATTCCTGATAAAATAAACTTGCAGCTTTCTAAACCTCTAAACCAGGAGCTCCTGGAGATCCATTTTTTCCATCAATTCCATTTCTACCCTGAAAAAAAAAAATCATAATTCTTAATAAAATTGTACAAAATTTCGTTTTAAAAATAAAAACAAAAAAGTTATTTTTGAATACAATTGAATAAATAAAATAAAAAAAAATTTGTTTTAAAAACTGTATTAATAAAAAGAAAAATTTAAAATAAAAAGTAAAATTAACCGGAGATCCCTTTTCCCCTTTTTCTCCATCATTTCCAGGTAAACCTTGTGGTCCCTAAAACATTTAATCATTATTTAAATCATCTAAAACATAATTAATCAAATAATTGACAAATAAATAAGAAAAATATAAATAAACAAGAAAAATATATATCATAATTATGTAAAATAAGTAAAATTGTACTACAAAGACACTTATCAATTGAAAAATGTAATAAAATTTTTTTATTGATAAAAGAAACATGTAAATAAAAATATATGAAATATATAAAGCCAAGAGTTTCAACAAAAACATACAGTAGATCCTGGCAGGCCATCGATACTTGGAGCCCCAGCAGGGCCATCATTACCCTACCGAAATTAAAAACAAATAAAAAATGTTCAATTATTGATTTGTACATAAAATAGTGTAAAACAGTTAATTATTTATTCAACAACACTTAAAGCTTATAATTACTTTTTTTCCATTTAATCCAGGTTGTCCTTTTTCACCTGTAAGACCTTTTTCACCCTAAAATATTATACACAAAGATTTATAAAAAAAAACTAATAGCCATTAAATATACTTTAAAAAACAAATTTTATAATAATGGATACTATTAACAAACAGATCACAAATGAAAATTGAAAAAAATTGAAACAAAATTGAAATTTTGTTTAATTTAAATTTATTTTAAATTACTATTAAACAATAATCAAATGACCTTGTATCCTAATTTACCAGCCTCTCCTTTTTGTCCTGGTGGACCAATTGGACCCTAGAAGAAAAAGAATTGATTATTAATAAAAACCAAATATAAAAATTTATTACAAAACTAATTTTTTAAAATGTGTAAAATATTTATAATGAACAGAGTATTACTTTAGCTCCTGGTTCTCCCGGCATCCCATTTGCACCATGAGTACCTGGCAAACCCTGAAACAAAATTGTTTAATCTCAAAATCCTATGCTAAATACAGAAAAAATGTCTCTATTTTGTTTCAAAATGCTAAAAACTCATCTAATAAATATTATTAAATATTTTCAAAATGCATAACAATGAACTTAAAAGTAAATGATTATATTAAAGCAAAATAAAATGCAAAATAAAAGCTTTTTGATAATTTGAAAACAAAATTGTAGAACAGAAATAAATAACAAACCAAAAATTATTTAAATCTAAAGCAAAAACATTTAAAACTTTATAAGCTTATAAACATCTACTTAATATTAGCAAAAATCCAAGGTAAGTTTCCAAGAAAACCACGATATACCTGTGAAAGCTTATGAATATGGGATTCCAAAAACGTAAAAATTTAAACCACCTGCCTATGTCTGAGAAAAAAAGTTTTGAAGATTTCCTTTACTGTACATATATGCAAAATGACATCTCTAAAATTTTGCATTTTTACAGCAATCAAATAATAAAAGCAACATATACAAAAGTACATTATTTTTACTTGACTTTAATTGTTTTCTCTTCAAAGATTCTCAAAGTGAAACAATATTTAATCATTTTTGGTATTCATCATTTTGGTTGAATTTTTCTTCATATATTTTTACTGTTAAAATCAACAGGGCACATCACAACTTTTTCTTTTAGTATTCTGAATGACTTATAGGGCGTTTGTTTGGGCGTTTGTATCTTTTCCAATATGAATTTAATTATTGCAGCCATGGTGCAATGATTAGAGTTCTGGCTCAGAACGAAGAGGTTTGAGGTTTGACATTCTAGCCTAATAACCGACATTGGTAAGGAAAAAAGCGTGAATTTCCAAGTTGAATTCTTTTTTTGCATTGCTCTATGATAAGACTGTAAGGAATTCTGAGAGCACCTTAATAACAAAAAAAAAATTAAATCAACGATGCATTGCTTTTATTATTTGTTTGCTATAAATTCTGAGCAGAATCTTTTTCTGTTGCACAAAGTTTTTGACATGAAAATTTAAAAAACTTTACGATAAACTTACAATAAACAAGACAAATGTCTTACGATATACTTACAATAAACAAGACAAATGTTATAATAAGATACTACATCTAAAAAATTTTTTTAATGATGAGAAAAACATTTCAAAATGAACTCTTTTATAAAAGCTGTGGTAATTATCTGCCTTTGTATGTGTAAAAATTGAAGCCATTCACCTGCCTTTAGCCATACATCTTTGAGAACTTTAAAAAGATGATTCATCAAACCAAGTAGAAGATGCCGCTCCATTGGTGATGCAAGAACCATTACCAAAGCAGAATCCCTAACTGAAAAAATAAGCTCATGAACTACATTTTTAAACTTCTAAGCATTTTTTTTTCTTGTTTTTCTTTTAATCCTTGTTTTTGATTGTTGATGATGCAATCTGCTTTCAAACTTTACAATCATTTGCAACTAAAGATCTTAAGTTTCCTCTAAACAGTTGAGCATCATGATATGAGCATTGATATGATAGCTCTCTCACAATCAAAGACAAAAAATTTGAGCATCATGATATGAGCATTGATATGATAGCTCTCTCACAATCAGAGACAAAAAATTTGAGCATCAGCTTAACTGGATAGCTTAGAGGAAACTTAGGATCTTAAGATCAGACATTTATTCTTCTGTTTTTTTGGTTTCAAGAGGGTGTTTTTTTGTCGATTTGAATGTCCAATACAGCAAATTAAGCATATATATAGATTTCCTCTTGCAGGCGTTCTAACATTAATTTTTTCAAACAAATCACAAATGCCTTGGGGAACTATTGTGGCAACTAAATTTGATTAACTGACCTTAGACAGTTTGAACTTCTTCAAAAACATTGGTAAATCTCTATTTGGCTTTTTGAGACACATAAGATAACTTTTTGAGACACAAAAGACAACTTTTTGAGACACAAAAGACAACTTTTTGAGACAAAAGACAACTTTTCAATTTTTATCATGACTTTTTGATGAATTTTTGACAAGAAATTTTTTTTTACAAGAGCCTTAAAAATGCTTACTTCACTTCTAATGCTTCATCTTTTCCCAAAATTTTCAAACATTTAAGTAGAATTTAAATTATAGAATCTATTATTTTACTCATATTAAAAAGTTTCATTGTTGATAAATACTGTAAAAGTTTCATTGTTGATAAATGCTGTAAAAAGAAATTTTTGGAAATGCTGTCATTTCACATATATTTCTAATTTAGGAAATTTTCAAAACTCATTTGTTTTCTCAGACATAGGCAGATAATTTAAATTTTAAAGTCTCATCATTTTTCTGTTACTGTTCCTAAGTGCTCCAAAAACCCTTATTCGTCTAGTTTTTTTCCTCGAACATCAGTTCTTTGGAATTTGCTTCCTTCATCTTGCTTTCCTGATTCATATAATTTGCAATCTTTTAAGTCGTCTGTCAATCGTTATCTTGCTCTACAGATTTAGTCTTTTCTATTCCAGTAACTTCCAACACTAATTAGTGATTGCTTGCAGCCTTGTTGGAAGCAAAGATAATTAAAAAAAAAAAAAAAATTAAATTTTACACTTCTGGAATCATAGAGTCATAAGCTTTCATAGGTATATTGCAGTTTTCTTGGGAACTGCTACCTTGGATTTTTACAAACAGTGCATTAAATGTATCTCTCCCTTAACTTAGTATAATAACTTATTGCTAACAGCTTTTTTGTCTTCTTTGTTCATACTACTTGTCTTCTTTGTTCATACTACTTATGCTCTGTTTTGTCCTAATATTTAAAATATGACTTGGAAATACAAAAAATCTACCTTATCTCCTTTTTCCCCAGAAACACCTTGTATTCCAGGTGGTCCCATGTTTCCCTAAACATTTAAAAAAAAGTAATATCAAAATTATATAATAAACTTTATATTTTATTATAATATCATATTTATGTTGTATGTACCTTTTCTCCAGATATTCCAGATATGCCTGGTAAACCAGGCGGTCCTTGTTGACCCTAAAAAAATGTATAAATGTATTTTTCATCTGACTACAACCCCAATGAAAAATGTATATAAAATGTATATAAAATAAAAAATTGTAGGCATAAGCAGAAAACTTCTATTGATTAGCTTGACCACGCTTTTTCATATAACAGACTGGCATTAATGTAAACTCGAGTTACATTGTTTACTGATGGTGTTTTTCCTGTTAAATTTGTTTTTTTAGCAGGAATGCAGTAATTAAAAAAAAATTGCAATAACATAAGGTAGCTTTCTTGACTGTAGTGGTACTTTTGGAAATAAAGAAAATACAATTTTAAAAAATTGTATAAATACTCCAAATAAATTTTCATTCAATAAACTTTACACTTTGAAAATTTCAACAGACCAAATTACTCTTTGTGAAACTAATTTGGCTGTACATATTCAGAACTTAGTGTTGATGGTAATCATCCTGTGATTTGCAAAAGCTCTAAAAACCATATGGTTGGCCAGAGCATACACTTACATATAAATTCACCTACTTTTAATGAAATCAGATTTCAATCTTCATAATAATATTTTAAGTAGTTTTTGCTCAACACCTCATCACTCAATCATCTTTTTCTTTTTTTTTGTTATTTATTGCTCTCCTTCTTAACATTACACTCTCTTTGAAAACAATTATGATTAAACTGAATATTCTTTTTCATTAAGCCTCAGCCAATACTGTTGTTATTGGCTCATCACACTGAAAGTCTAGCTTTTGTATTACTGACCATACTGGCTCAAAAAATTAAACAATTTGTTTTTCTTAGTATTTGCTCAGTCACCTTTTAAATTATTTTCCAGACAACTCTAATTCGTTAGCTTCACTCCCTTATTTGTGTCTAGCTTTTGATCTAGCTTGTTTTACCATCTTCTCTATTTGGTATGTTATCTCTATTATTCCATACTCTCTATAAAGTCTTTCAGATCATGCTATGATCTTGCTAAAACCTTGTACTTCTTATGCATCAGATTCATGCATAAGAAGTACAAAGTCTACATGCATCTTGTTTTACTTTTAACAACTAACTTAGGCTTAGCTGATGATGGTGATGGTTCTTGGGCTGATGCTTTTTGTCTGCAAAAAATCACATCTCCTATATAATCTACAGGGTTCAGACAGGCATGGAAGATATTATTTCTCAAGTTAGTTGCAAGCTGAAACTCACTCTCATGTCAGTTGCAAGTCAATTCCTCACTCTACCCATCTTTTCCACATAAATAGCAACTGGAGTTGTCTTTTATATGTCTATAACAAAAAAACTTTTCTCAGATTACTAAACTTTACATTTTATCTAAGAGGATTAGGTTCAAAAGTCTTTCGAAAAACCTTTGACAACATCAATAACCAAAGCAAGTCTAATAATCTCTCTCTGATACACGTGTCTAATTTTATTACCTCTATCGATGTTAAGGCAGAAGTATTTGCAAAGAACTATTTATCTAATTTATTTCCTAAATCATATGACCACACTCTTCCTGTGATCCCAAAAAAACAGAACAGACATTGATACATTCCTGCTTCTTACTTGAACTTTTCTAAAGCTTGTAGTCGATACAACACACACATCAGTCAGTGTTTTCCGACTCCTTATTTTTAAGAAGTTCCTTACTTTTAACAAGTACTTCCTAACTTTTAACAAATTCAAACTGAACCTTGTCTTTTTGCCTTCATGAAAATTTTTGTGTTTCATTTGTGTTTCATTTTCAATATGTGTTTAATATGGTTAAATTTGTGTTTCATAATTCAAATTATGTTTCATTTGTATTTCATAATTCATTTGTGTTTCATTTGTGTTTCATATGATTAAATAAATATTTATTAAAAATTTATAAAATGTATACCATATGGTTTAAAAAAAATATTTTACATTAGTTATATAGGGGTTCTTTTCTAATAACAGTAGTAACAGACAGAGGTTTAGAAACATTTTAGAAAACAGTATATAATATATTATTAATACAATTCATAATATTACTATAAAAATGTTTGAAAACGACAGTTTAATTTAAATAAAAAAATAAAACTTTCTTACTTTGTCGCCTTGTTTTCCAGGTTGGCCAGGAATTCCATCTTTACCAGGCAACCCCTAATAAAACCATTTTAAAATTAATTGAAAAACAATTTTTTTTTTACTTTTTAATGAAATTATTCTTTAAATACAATAATAAGAATAATAACAATAAAAATATTAATGATAATAACAGTAATAATAATAACAATAATATTTCATATATTTATTGAACAATAAAACTATATTTACATTATTGCCAGGTAAGCCTTGCTCTCCAGGTAATCCATTAGATCCTGGAGGTCCCTAAGATTTTTTAAAAAAATATAAGACTGGAATAAAAAAAGAAATAAGAAAAAAGAGACAGCCATGATATTAAGTTTCTTAACTTATAAAATAATATTAAATGGACAAAATACTACAGAAAATTTAAATGGACAAACATACTGCAGCACCAGGGAAGCCTCTTTGACCAATAGATCCTATAAGGCCAGGTTCTCCCTTAATAAAAAAATAAAAAAATCAGATTTCTATGAAAATGCCACTCATTATTTTTTAAAATACAAAGTAAAAAAATAAAATACCTGTTCGCCTTGCTCTCCATCCTTACCAGGAGTTCCTGGTAAACCATTATCTCCCTAACAATAGAAAAAAAATTCAGAAAAAGATTTTAATTGTTTAAACAAATTGTTACTCAGTTGATTCTAATTGAAGTTATAAAACTATAAAATATATTATTAATTATTCATAAATAAATTTTTTAATTAAGAAACCTTTTCACCATCAACACCTATAGGACCATCAGAACCTGGTAGACCCATGACTCCCTAAATTTAGAGCATCAACAAAAAACAATTTCATTCAATTAATAAGGTAAGAAACAAAATTGGGTAAGAATCAAATCAAAACAAAAAAAAAACAATAAGCATTTAAATAAATATTTTTTTTTGTATTTATTACCATTGCTCCTTTGTTTCCTTTATCTCCTACTTCTCCAGGTTGGCCAGGAACTCCCTTAAAAAAATAATTTCAGTTATATAACATCATATAACATGCTTATGTTAATATCACAACTACAAAAGCTTACTCATAATTTATAATTAATACAATTACAAAAAATCATTCATACTCTGTCTCCTTTAATTCCAGGTAACCCTGGAGCTCCAGGAGGTCCTTGAATACCCTAAAATAATTTATTTCAATTTTAAAATTTTTAAACTTTTCTCTACATATAAAAAAACTAAATTTCATGACCCACTTGAATCCCTACATCACCAGACAGCCCAGGTTTTCCAGGTGCTCCTTTAGGTCCCTAAAACAATACAAAAGTTTAAAAATTTTTTAATAAATAAAATTGTATAGAAAAAATAATCTTTTTTTTACATTTTTAAACAAATTTTTAAATAACTTTTTATAAAAAGAAAGAATTTTATAAAAATAATCATTTTGTTTATAAAAATAATTATTCTTGTTCAATTTTCAATCAAAATTAAATTAAATGTTTAAATTTTCAATCATAATTAAATTAGTTAAATGTTTAAAACATTAGGTTTTTAATGTAATTTAATTTACCTCTTTTTTTCAAGAAAAAGTTTCCACATCATTATTAATGTTTTTTGTTATGTTAATTTTAATTGACCAAGTTTGAATAAGAATTTATTTTACTAATGAAAACCAAGTTTCAATGTTATTGATGTTTCACATGCCTATTCATAAAGTAAGGATGAAGGTGGGGGAGGGGGGGGGAGGAGAGTAATTACTTAATACTTTTTTTTCATTATAAATATTTAGTCTTCCACTTTAATTTCAATAAAAGTAACTATTTTGACAAAACAATCAATTATTAAATTAAATAAATTATTTTTATTATTGAAGTAAAATCTATAGAAAATATTTTTCTTTTCATTTTATCAATAAAATATGTAATAGTTATGCGACATTATATGTCATAAATACAACAAAAAGTAAGGTTGTTCATGAAATTATTTAAAGAATGATTTGTAATGATACTGGTCAAAACGTGAAATTTATTGTTATGGTGCAGTAATTGTAGTTCTTGTTCAGAATCAAGAGGTCTGATGTTCGATGTTGGCTCTAGCCGGATAAGCAACATTGTTAAGAAGGGAGGCATGGACTTCTTATTTAAATTGCTCTTCCACTGTTTTTTTTATAAGACATTTAGTTCTTCTTAGAGCACCTTAACAACTGAAAAAAAATTAATTGTGGTGATTGTGGATAGTTGTGAGGACTTACAAAATAGAAAATTTAAATTATTTGCTTATTCTTTTGTAGAAATAAGATAGCATTTTTTTTTTTGTATTTTTTCAATAATTAGAATTTTAAATAGAGTGGATTTCACAGAAATGGTTTATTTGTATCCCTAAAGTAAATAATCTCATTCTTCAATCATTTTAGACATTTAACAGACCTTTCTCTTTTTCAATATATTTATTGACATCCGGCTCACAAGTAAATAGGCCACTGTAATTTTAAACATGCTAAAATAAAATTTCTAAAATAAAGCTAAAATTTCCCTTGGACACCTGATGTGAGCTTCTGTCATTTTTTTTAACCTGCTATACCTCAATTGTATCTGTCATTGGTTTTGACTGTATTTTATATTAACAATAGCACACATTGCCCAATATATTTCTAAATTACCTTTATCTTTATTTCTCAAATGGTTTAGATATTTTAGTATATTACCATGAGGAATTGTTGAAACTGATGGTATTTCTGAAGCAGATTTTAATGAGTGCCACACTAATGCTAAAGTTCAATGTTATTTGTGATTATTTTATCAACTCCAAAAACTCATCAGTTATTCCATCATTGTATCTTTTTCCGAACCCATAATATTTTCTTCTTTTCTGTTGAAAAAAAGACATACTTTGAAAAACTATCTTTGCAAGAATGATACAATCATCCAAGTTCTTTAATGTTTACGAACTGCTTCAACTGAGTAGCAATCTTGCTTAATGAAAACTTCTAAAAAATTATTTCATTAAACATAAAGTAGTGTCCGAGTTGTCCGAACAACAACAACTCTGAGTAAAGGTAACTTTGAATGATAAAATTTTTAAACTACTTTCTATATTATTATTAATTTTGATTTAAAACTAGTTTGTTACTTATTGTTGCAATATTTTTCAATTTAATCAGTATCTAAAATTAGTTTACAAAATTAATAGCCAGGTATTTTCAAGCAAAATGAAGAAAAATTTTTACACTAGATAAAACTCTTATTCATTTTACTTCAAATTTATCATTATTAATATTTATCATTATTAATATTTATCATTATTAATATTCCATAACTTTATACACAAAGACTACGCAGCAAAATTTTTTATTTTTAATGTTTTTCAACATCATAAAAATTTTAAAAATAAAAGTAGAAGACCAAACACATAAAAATAGCAAAACCTTAATTGTTTTTTGAACTTTTCTAAAAAAAAGTAACTAAAATTAACTGGTTAAAAAAAATATACAATTTTGGACTCGTGTCCTATTCACCTGATTCAAAAATGTTTCAAAAAATGATACGCTAGCATTTTGTATTGGAAGAAACTGTAATTTTGAATCTTATTTGGAAATGAAAAAAAACATAATTTAAAATGTGAATGTAATGTTTACATTTTATTTGATACATTCTCATTTTAAATCGTAAAAAAAAGCTTTTTAGAGCCGCACTTTGAAATATTTTTAAACAGTCTAATAAAAAAGTCAGCTTCTTTTTGTGTTTAGTAAAATAATATAATGCATCGTAGTGTGTTCATTTTAAAACTTAGTGTACTCTAAATGCTTTTTACGTATTGTTTTATTTTTTTTTTCTTTGAAATAATCACAAGTAATAAAATCTTTGAACAAAATTATTAATTTTTGTAATGACAATGGTATGTTAAATACAAAGTTTTGTAGTGGCAATGTTATGTTAAATACAAAGTTTTGTAGTGGCAATGTTATGTTAAATGCAAAGTTTTAATAAATTAATCAATTAATTTATTTTATTAACAAATTAATAAATTAATCAATAATAATCAAAAGTTATAATCAATAATAAATTATTAATAAGAGTGACATAAAAATATTAATTAACGCAAAACTAAATATGAAAAAAAATTACCTATATCTTCTCGGCTGAATCTTTGGTTAACAAAAAAAATCAATCAAGTGCAAAAGAAACAGAAGAAATCAAAATAAAACAACGTTAGATTTAACTTCAGCAGACAATTACACCAATTACAACTAGTCAAGTAAGTGGACATAGGGGCAAAAAACAGATTTTTGTTTTGAAAGAGTGATTGCTTTCGACAAAAAAAGCTTGAAAGCTTGAATTGGCATAAAACCTGAGATGGAAATGAAAATATCTAAAGAATGGCAAAAATAGAAAGCAACAGCTATGTTCTCTACAAAAAAAAAAATGATCATAAAGAATCTGCTGGATATCAATCTATATAAAAGATAATCTATGTAAATCTATGTAAAAGATGCTAACAAAGAGACTTTTGCAAACAATATTCAAGTCTTTAATACTAGAGAAAATTATAGATTGCAAAATGCAAACATTTTTCAAACTGCATATAAACTTTCGTAAGTAAATTAGTCCTTTAATAACTTTGAAATAGAAATTGATGAACAAGAAAGTATCAGAGTTAAAATGTGTTGTATTCTTCATTCTACAAATGCATTAATAGAGACAGTCATATAGGTAACGGAATGAGGAAAAAATTTATTATAGAAGTCATAAAATCAAATATTATAATTTTGCTAATGATTGATGAGCCAACTACTATAAGCCGAAAATTGACGTTGATAGTGTACTTTTAGAGTCATAAGACATTATGACTAAATTTACTGATCTTTTCAAAATAAAAAAACTTTTTTTCCTTTTTTTTTCCATAAATTTATTTGCTCTGTTATTTCCACAAATATTTTTTTATCTATTACTTCTGCAAATAATTTTTATTTTTTCTTCTGTTATTTTTATAAGTAATATTAATTTTTTTAACCTATGACTGAAAGAACACATAAGCATACAACTTTAAAACTATAAAATATTTTTTAGAAAATTTATTAATTTAACCCAACAAGAACTAAATGTATTAAAATATAGATTTATCAAAAATATTCTTACAATTGGTCCTTCTGGTCCAATGGGTCCATCATCTCCTTTCAAACCAGGTACACCCTAAAATTTAAAAAGAAAATATAATTTAATAACTTAATTGTTTAATATATTTTTAGTGCCAATTTGTAATAATAAATATTTTATAAATACTGTTTTTTATTTTCTTTTTATTATAACAATACTGAAAAAATAAAGACGTACTTGTTTCCCAGTTTCACCTTTTGTTCCTTGGTTACCTTTATCTCCCTTGATAAAAAAGTAGTTTTTAGATTTTTAGATTTTTTTAGATGTATATTTAAATTCTGTCATAAGATATTCTTACCTTCGCACCAAGTTCTCCTTTTTTACCATAACCTTGATCACCCTATTAAATCAGAAAAGAATTAATAAGTTATAATTTATAGGGATGTTGTTATAGATGTTATACATTTTGATTTTTTTAAATTTATGTTTAATAATAATTGAATTAATAATACTTATAAACATAACATAAAATATAATGCTTGAATATAAAAGTCAATTAAAAGTTGTCAACTATAAAGATTAAGATGGTAACAACAAGTTACCTTAACTCCAGGTTTACCAGGTGAGCCAGGTAAGCCATGATCACCAGGTTTTCCCTTTAAAAAAAAATAAAATGCAAATTAAAATAAATTAAAACCATTTATAAAACTAAACTTCATATTATAGAAATATAGAAAATATAGAAAGTAAATTTACCTGCTTTCCAACTAATCCAGGTTCGCCTTTAAGACCTTTTTCCCCAGTCTCTCCCTATTTTTCATAATTTTTCACGATTATTCATAACTCATGTTAACAATATTTTAATATAAGCATATTTATATATATATATATATATATATATATATATATATATATATATATATATATATATATATATATATATATATATATATATATATATATATATATATATATATATATATATATATATATATATATATATACATATATGTTATAAAGAAAACAACATATTTTTCACTACTATAAGTTTCATGCTAAATGCAATCATCAGGTATAAATGCCTTTTTCTTCTAAAAAAATAATAATTCTGTACAAAAGAAAAATCTTTTGGTTTGTGGTTGTCCAGCAAAAACTTGATCTCATGGCGACATTTGGATATTAGTTCGTTTTTTTTGTTTAATAATTCTTTAGAATTTTTATACAATAAAAGTAATAGTTTTTTGTAAAAGCATATAAAGCATTTTTGGTATTGTTTTTGTAGGCAGGGGCGTTTTTTATGATGGACCATTTTAAATTGGGTGTTGTTTTTGATTTATTTTGTGTATCCCATAGATATTTTGAAAGCATGGTTGCATTTGTGAGTTTTTTGTTTTTGAAAGATTGCTTGTGATTCACTCATCTAATTTTCTACATGCTCTTTGTTGAACGAATATATGTTTTGTTAGGTGTGTTTAGGAATGATGCAATGCACTTATAAATTACATTTGTTTTTCTGCAATTTCCGTTCATAGGACAGATTTTGTTTAGTTTACAATTGCAAGCAAAAGTGGCCGTTGGGTTCATCAAAATAATTTTATTGTTGTGGTTTTTTATAATTTTTGCTATGTTGCTTGTGCAGCTAGAGCTGACTTTTTTTGCATTACTATTAAATAGTTTATAAAGTGGATTTGGTTTTGGAATTATATTATATTATATTATACTAGAATAATAATAACATAATTACAATTACATTTGTATAGTATATTTGTAAATATAATTTTGTTGTTGTTATGCACAATGCGTTGCGAAGCGGAAATAGGACTTTAATTACTTTTCTGATAAAAAATTTAAATAATAAAATTTTGAATATTTTTTAACTGAAACAAGTTATCATTATAATGCTTTAGCATTATAATGCTAACTCAAGATTTAGTGAAAAACCATGTTTTTTTACCCTTAAAGATTCAGCATTTAAAGAGGCAAATTTAAAAAAATTTGCCTTTAAACGCTGAATTTTCAAGGGTAAAAAAACACGGTTTTTCACTAAATCTTGATGTTACAAACAATAATTTCAAAATTTCCTCAATTTTTTAGCATATTATCAAATCAATGATACATTTTGTAAATTAAAAACCAAAAAAAGAAAAAATAATGTTTGGATGATTGTTTTTGTGTATCCGTAAAGATTGATTGATTAGACCATGTTACTATGAGGTAGCCAGTTTTTAATTTATTATAAATTTTCTACGATAGACTTTTTAGAAGCGAAATAATATTCTGGCTACCTCTGTAGTAACATGGTATATTATCAATTCATTGTAGTGAGTTATATTAAAAATGGGTTAGTTAATAAGTATAAAAAACAACACTAGATGCGGAGCGTTACATTTGTTCCTAGTCTTTGAATTATAACTTCTAATTTAAGTGTGTTTTAATATGATTACTTTTAATCTCACCAAACTTTTGTTTGATGATTTTCCTCCATGGCATTTTCAAGGCATATTTTCACTTGTAAAAATATATTTGTGTGTGCTTTACTTGCAGTCCATGTATTTATCACTTTATGCTGGCTACACAGTGAATTTTAACATTTTTTAAATTCTGTCTTTTCATTTAATAAAAATTTGTGGAAAAAGAAAAACATTGTTTCTAATTCAATATAAAGCATCAAAAATCAACAAAGTAAATATCTCTTGTGAGTATAATATGTTTGTTGTTATTATTATTGTTAAAAAAGGGATGAATATTAAATTATAATATAATACATTAAAGTTTAATATATATATATATATATATATATATATATATATATATATATATATATATATATATATATATATATATATATATATATATATATATATATATATATATATATATATATATATATATATATATATATATATATATATCTTCAGTATTCAAGGGAAATGCATTAAATCCGAAATTATCATTTTGAGATAATGAACAAATATGTTTATGCATATTAGTTAAAATAATAAGTTTTTGTGTATAAAATAAATAATCTTAGTAACTCATTAATTTATCAAACTTATTAAAATTATAAACAAAATTTTTTTTATAAGTTTAATAAAATTATATTTAATGATATTGTTTACAAATTTCTAAAAATGTTTGTAAAATTCTATAAAATATTGGCGCCTACTGTTTTTTGAATAAAAACATTCCGACATATATAATCTTTCAGATTAGTCAGAATTTAGTCCAGATAAACTGAAAAAATACAGTAAACTGTTTTTTTATAAAAACCGGATACTTTTCTTATAAATATAGAAATATAAACAAAAATTTGATGTCTGGTGAAAAAAACCAGCTCAACATATTGAATGCTTCCTTATTCATAAGCCTATTTCATCATTTCACCTCACTAAGAGCGACGCATAGTGTTATGGGTGTTTGTATGGTATTGTATAACTTTTATAACTATAAAGGTTACATAATTTTCTTTATAAAAGAAGTTTTGAAACAATGCAAGATGTGACAATTAAAAAAGCAGCCAATAAAAATTATCTATAGTGTAACTTGTTTTTTTCTTACAAAAAAAAGCTTATACAAAAATTGTAATAGAGCTTACAGCTTTGAATGTTGAAGCTCCAGCTACACTGAAAACTTATTCAACATACTTAACAAAAAATAACTTCATTAAATTTGAAAATATGGAATTAACTCTTTTTTTGGAATCAACATTTTTGAAAAGCCTCATAAACAGAAAAAGAAAAAAGAAAAATTATAGAAGAATCTCCCAAATAGGGAAAACTCTTTAAATTTGAATTTAATAAAATCACAATTGAATAAAAGTTAAAATTATTTAAATTTTTTCTGAGATGTTTGTTAATATATTGGATATTGTATTAAATATTCTTTAAGAAAATTAGATATATAAGAATCAATCAAAATAATTTATTGAATGATATAAGTATTCAAACCAAGAGAATTTTATTTTCTATTTCACCTCCATAAAGATGAGTCAGGGTTAGGGTTAGCAACTTTAGTCAAAAAAGCACTTTTTATTTTCTTTGGCACTTAGGTAATTAGTCAATTTTATTAAACATAAGTCAAGCATCTTGGAAAATGAATAGCGTACTTAAAAGTTGAATTTATAAATTGATTAAGATTGTGTTTATGATGGTAAATGTCAATTTTTTGATAAAAAACATCATATATGTAAATCAAAGATAATTATATTGTAAGAAAAAGATAATATACCTTAAAGTCACAAGAGTACATTAAAATAGCACTTATTTTAATTGCTTTCCTGAAAACTTTTATATTTTAGACTTATGTTTTTTAGACTAAAGTTGAGCACATATACTACCAGAGAAGTAGTAGGGATCAAGCTAGGTACTTCTTGCTTACAAAGAAAAAATTTCACTAAAATATTGCACAATGAAAGTTTATAAACAAAATCTTGAAACGCATAATTTTTATAAAGAAAAAAAATTGAAAAAATGTGTTAAAAGCATTTTATATAGAAAGATATAGTTAGATAGATAGTAAGGTAGTTAGGTAGGTAGGTAGATAGTTAGATAGGTATGTAAGTAGATATGAAAGGAGGTACCTTAACTCCAGTTGCTCCAGGAGGTCCTGGAAGACCAGGATCACCAGTTGATCCCTAATCAAAAAATAAAAAGTTTTAAAATATTGAAAACAAAACAAAAAAAAAATTAATAATAAAATTATTTTAATCTATTTATAAAACAACTAAAATCAATTTAAATATTTACAACGTCTCCTTTTGGTCCAGATAATCCTACTGGTCCCATTGGTCCAGGTGGTCCCTATATCAAACAAATACTAATAAATATTAAAAATTTTCAAAAAGGAACTTTAAATAAAAAAAAAACAAGTTAAAAAGAAACATACATCATCTCCTGGCACACCAATCTCTCCTGGTATTCCTTGAAAACCAATAGATCCCTTGTATAAACAATAGATCCCTTGTAACAATGTATAAACAAGCATACTAATAAGTTTAGGGTCAAAGATTACTGTTTTTGCTATTGAGTATTGAAAAAAAATACCTTTATTCCCTTCTCTCCTGGCTGTCCTTCTTCACCTTTTTGTCCCTATGAAAAAAAATATTTTAGTCTGATTATAAACAAAAATTATTTTGTAAAGAGCTATTAACAACTACTTGGTTTTATACTTTTATAACTCTTTTTATTAGGTGAATTTTTTATTAAAACATATTTTTTTGTATTTAAAGAAAATGATAAACAGAATTTGATATCATTACTTTACCTCTCTACCATCCATTCCGGGTTTTCCTTGATTTCCCTTTTCACCTTGTTCTCCCTATAACCATATAAAATTTGTGAATAATTAATGAAATGCAAACTTCATATATTTGTATAAATATATATATATATATATATATATATATATATATATATATATATATATATATATATATATATATATATATATATATATATATATATATATATATATATATATATATATATCTGTATTACTATATATGCATGTATATATATATATATATATATATATATATATATATTTGTATACATATATATATATATATGTATATATATATACATATATATATATATATATATATATATATATATATATATATATATATATATATATATATATATATATAATGAGATATTTTATTTGTTGTAAAATAACAGTGATAAACTGTTATTTTAAAAAAGTAGCTATAATAAGATAACTTGTTTACAATAAAATTTACAATTAACAATAAATAAAATACTTAACAAACAATAATGTTTAATCGTGTTTGCTAAGCAATAAATGAAATGCCTTAAAAAGAAGATTAGGAAATTTAGAAATTAGTTTGAATTTTTTATTTAACAGCATTTTTGGTTTTTTATATTGAGTGAAATAAGTTTTTCATGCAAAAAGTATTTATATAAAAAAACTAAGCTAATGACAAGTCTTACATAACATTTTTTTTTGTCTATAATTAATTTCAATAAAAAAAGCTCTTATAAACCTCATTAAAAAAAGCACCTGATGATTACACAGGTCAACAAAAAATTTTTTTTTTCTGTTCCCAAACAAACAATTAGTTTTTTTATAGCATTTCTCATTTTGATTTCAAACATACAACTTATTTTTCACCATCATGTCAAGTTGTAAAGATATTTGGGTTCAAATCTTTAGTATTTAGGGGAAAATCCTTAATATTGTTGAAAAAAAAGTTATTTAAAAGTATGTCAACCTGGGTCTCAAATAAAGCGTATTTTCATAGAGATTTCAAAAAAGTTATTTGTTTTTAATAAAAATTTACTTTTTGTATTATTGCTAAAAAATATTTTATTACAATTTTTAAAGAGCATTTTTTAACATAAATTTTTTTTACATAATTTTAACATAAATAAATATATTTTCTAAAATCTCTACAAAAATACGCTTCTTTTGAGACCCAGTTTGACATACTTTTGAATAACTTTTTTTTCAACAATATTAGGAACTTTACGCCATATACTAAAGATTTGAACCCAAATATCTTTACAACTTGGCGTGATGGTGAAAAATGAGTTGCATATTTAAAATCAAAATGAGAAATGCTATCAAAAAAACAAATTGTTTGCTCGGCAACACAAAAAAAAAAATTTTTTGTTGACCTATGTTATGAATAACATAGAAGTAAAAAAAAAAGTTGTTTTATTTTCAATAAATATACTTATAGCCTTGATTTAGTTCATCAAGCATTTTATGTGTAAATATATTTCACATCCATGTTAAATATATTTTATACCCATGCAACATACATTTTACACTTATCGAAAATATATTTTATATACATGCTAACTATATTTAAATAAAGAATCAAATATTAGAAACAAATAAAAAAAATTTTACCATTGCTCCTGGATCTCCTTGAACTCCATTAGCTCCAATATCACCCTTATAAAATGACACTCTTATAAAATGACACCCTTTTTTAAAATGACACCCTTATAAAGTAATACCCTCATAATAATTTTTTTGAATATTGCAAAATAAAATTTGTTTATTGCTGTTAATTTGCAATGGAACTTTTCATTTAAATAATTTTATACAGTATAAATAAATAAAAAACTCTGTCTCACTTTTTCTCCTTTTATTCCGTTTTCACCAGGAAATCCAATATCACCAATGTCACCCTAAAAATTTAATTTAAATTGAAAAATTTTTTATTAAATGTAACAACTTTAATTTTTAATTTAAGTTAGAATTAGTTTAATTTATACAAAACATGTTTAAAAAGTTGGCTTCAAATTCAAAAGTTGTATATAATAATAATATATAATATATAGTGGTATATAATAGTGGTATATAATGGAAAACTTAATAATAATATAAAATCAATAGCATGTAGATACAGATTTTTTTCAGAACATTTTAATATCAGTCACCACCAGGGGTTATATTTTTTTCATTGTTTTAAAAAAGTTAAACAACAAACTTTTTTTATTATAATTTATTTTGATAAATTATATAAAAAAAAAAAGAAATGTGAAATAAGAAAAACTATACAACAAACAATATTCAGATTATTTCAGTATGAGTTTTGTTTGGTTAATTTATAATTGCTTTATGAAATACATTTTTCATTGATTTAAAATGGATAATGAAAAAATTATAAAAAATTTGAAATCAAATATAAGTTTCTTAATAGTGAAATCGTCTTTGAAGAGGAAATGTCTTTAAATTGAAATTGAAGTGGAAATATCTTTAACTTGAAATTAAAGTGTAAATGTCTTTAAATTGAAATTGAAGTGGAAATATCTTTAACTTGAAATTGAAGTGGAAATGTCTTTAAATTGAAATTGAAGTGGAAATGTCTTTAAATAATCTTCATTTTCAAATACTTTGTAGAAAAAAATAGAAATTGGCTACAAGTAATTTTCTTTAATTTCTGTTTATTCATATATAAGGTTAGTAACTGACTGACAATCCCATTCCTTCTTCCAGTGTTTACATTTGGAGTTTTGGCTACAATCATATTATACTTCTAAATTATAAATTGTATTAATCAAGCTTTAAAAACAACCGCTTTACAACCTTTAACCATTTTTCCATCTAGTAGATCTAGTGCTTGTAACTTAACTCTCTGTTTATTTTTCAACAGACTTGATTCTCCAACACTAAGACTTGATATTTTTAGTGACTGATACATTTACCATCTAAGTACAGTGACCAGCTCAAAATGTAGCATTTCTTCCTTTCCTTTTTAAGTTTAACAGCTTCTTTAAATGTTGATCTAAAATGTTGAAGTAAACTTAAAGGTCATTTTTCTTCTTTTGCACGGATGAATAGTTTTTGAACTAGCAGCCTTTTCAGTTGTATACCCAAACTGTTCTTTGCATTTAATCTGAAGATGATATATGAAATGTTTTATCGTCACTGCAGAGCCATTCACTTTCTTTTTATGTGATGTCAAAAAACTTTATTCAATGGATTATATTTTCTTTGTTTTACATATTTATCATACGTCTTTCTTATGCATTCTTATTTCCCTTTGATAGATTCTCACAGGACAGATAGCAATCAAAAACTTGGATTTTGAGTGGCATCCTGCTGTTATTTTCCAATAATACATATTATGTATACATAATATGTATTGTTTTTATATATAATACATTTATATATATATATATATATATATATATATATATATATATATATATATATTATATATATATATATATATATATATATATATATATATATATATATATATAATATATATATATATATATATATATATATTATATATATATATATAATTTTATAATTTTTTATTTTTTTCCATTTCCAACAAAGGCTGCAATCAGCTACTAGAATTGGATATTACGAGAAGAGAAAATGATGAAGTTTATAAAGCAAGATAACATTTAAAATTTACCATATTAATGCTTTAGAAATGTCAAGAGCGATATTCTTAACCGCTCCATATCTATCTAATACACAATAAAACCTAATGGTAATTACCATTAACAAATTAGCAATAGAACAAGAAAATCAAAATCCTTATTGATGATCAGAAAGTAAATTATTAGATTCAAGATGAGAGATTAAATGTTTTTTAATCAAAGACCCAAAAACCTTGTTTATCATAGTAAGAAGACTAATGGGATGGTAGTTAAACGAGTCAGATTGCTCTTCAGAATTTTTGAAAATAGGGATAACATCTTCACTTACAAAAAGGGTGCAAATAACCAATATTAAAGTTGGAAGTTCCTAGCCTATTGTAGATACTATATATTGTAGATACTATATATATATATATATATATATATATATATATATATATATATATATATATATAATATATATATATATATATATATATATATATATATATATATATATATATATATATATGTATATATATATATATAGAAAAGAAAAGATGAAGTTCATAAAGCAAGATAACAATTAACAGATAATTTAAAAGATTACAAATTATATAATACAGGAAAACAAGATAGGAGCAAATTTCATAGAACTGATGATGAACAAAAAAAACTAGACAAATAAGAATTTTTGGAGCACTCAGGAACAGTCATAGTAAAAAGATGAGATTAATTGATTATGAGTAACCCAAAAATTACTTTTAGTAGATGACACAAGAGCAGCACCCATTATAGTAATTATAGAAAAGAGAAAGAGAAGCAACATTATGACGATGTGACAATTGTTAAAGGTTGGTAAGTACAGGTCCACCTATGACTACAATCAGTTTTTGAACCTTATCTAAAAGGAAAAGGGCATTATTCCAAGATCTGCTCCAGATACAGCAACAGTACAAAGATAGATTTGAAGTTTATGGAGATGAAGAATGAAATCAGGAGTAAGAAAGTGGCGAACACAATAAAGAGATGCAACCTTGGCAGATGCTAAGCTTTAAATTGATTTGATTTATGGTTTCCAAGAAAGATTGGAAGTTAGAATTAATACTGAAAGAAAAAAGGTAGATGTCTCATCAAGTACATTACTGTCCATAAATATAGTTGCAATAAGGATTGGCTTAAAAAAAATGAGTTTTGTCTGAGTTAAAGTTCACCAGCCACTGAGAGCCAAATGCTGTAGCAATATATATATATATATATATAATATATATATATATATATCTATATATATATATATATATATATATATATATATATATATATTATATATATATATATATATATATATTTAAGTTTACAATTATGTTTACAATTATGTTTTGAGCAAATAATGAATATTTAATTATCATTTTAAAATTGGTTAACAAAATTGCGATTTCTGATAAGTTCAAAAGTTTGGGGACAAACTAACGCTTTTAACATTTTCACCACAAAATAGCTAATTTGTTGATTTTATAAACAAATACTTTGTGGAAATAATTTCAAAACTTTATATATAAGTGATTGAGATCATGGGATCTAAGAAATGTATTTCATCTCCAGTAAAAAAATTGATCTTGAGATCAGTTCAGAATGGAAACTCGTTTCGTAAAACAGCACAGCTTTATGGAGTTGGTAAGTCTGCTGTTGGACAAATTATGAAGAGATTTGAGCTTACTAGATCTACAAAGAATAAAAATCAATCAGGAAGGCCACGCAAAACAACGTGTTATCAGGATGAGACGTTTCTATGAAATGAATTGTAGTATTTCTACTATAAAACGTCGTTTACGTCACGCTAATTTGTTTGGAAGACGCCTAACTAAAAAGCCATTAGTTTCCTTGAAAAACCGTAATGCCCGAATGGAATTTGCATCAAAACGTCTGAAGTGGAGTAGTCAAAAATGGTCAAAAATTCTTTTTAGTGACGAAAGCAAATTTATGCTGTTTGGATCCCATGGAATCAGGTATGTTCGACGTCCAGTAGGTACTAGGTACAATCCTAAATACTAACTGCCTACCGTAAAACATGGAGGAGGTAATGTAATGGTTTGGGGATGTTTTAGCCGAAATGGAGTTGGTCCTCTCCATAGAATTACCGAGAATATGAATCAAGAAAAGTACAAAGATATATGTAAGACTATTATGTTACCATATGCAATGGATAAAATGCCTCGAGAATGGATTTACCAACAGGATAACAATCCCAAACATACAGCTAAATCGGTTTTAGAGTTTTTTAAAGAGAGTAAAGTTAATGTTTTGAAGTGGCCATCCCGATCACCTGACTTAAATCTCATTGAACATCTATGGGAACATGTTGACCGTCAAATGAAAGGAATTAAGCCTACAAATTATGCTGATTTATTTAATAAAATCAAAGAATTATGGGACTTAATTCCCATTGACGTTTGAATCATAGATGCCAAGCTATTCTTGATTGTAAAGGATATACTACAAAATACTAATGTGATTTTGCTTTTGAAAAAATTTTGATCAAATATTGTTGAAATATTTTAACTATTTTAAATAATAATGCTTCGTCCGCAAATTTTTGAACTTATCAAAGACCGTTGATTTGTATACCAATTTAAAAATATTATTTAGATAATAATTATTTGTTCAAAACCTAATTGTAAATTTGAAAACCTTTTAATTGGTATATAATATGTTGGCTTTAGTAAAGTATGTGCTGAAATATATATATATATATATATATATATATATATATATATATATATATATATATATATATATATATATATATATATATATATATATATATATATATATATATATATATATATATATATATATATATATATATATATATATATATATATATATATATATATGTATATATATATATATATATATATATACATATATATATATATAAATATATATATATATATATATATATATATATATATATATATATATATATATATATATATATGTATATATATATATAT
>NC_061161.1:59306441-59386441 GCF_022113875.1 Hydra vulgaris
AAATTGTTTTAACAGCTTTTATTCATTGTAAACATAACTTGTTGTAGTTTTTTTTTATTATTTTAGACAAATTATATTCAATATGGATAGTATGTGTACACGAAGTGCAACTAAACATCCATTGTTTAGGCAGTTAGTTGATCTTCCTGAAAATCAAATCCCATTATATGAAGACGTTATTAAGACGTTCTATTATAATCAGAAAACAGTATTAGAAATTAGCTTGCAAGAAAGATATTCAATTTTAGCAGAAGTGAAATGTGTTTATTCAACACATTTCACTTCTCTATAATAAACACATTTCAAAGTGAAATGTGTTTATTATAGAGTGAAATGTGTTTATTCAAAAGCAAGTATTCCCACAATAGAAGTGAATAGCACAATCATTAGGATTATAAGACTTATGGATAAAGTACATACACTTGAAAAATATTCCAATGCAAAAAGAACATCAGACACTTTCACTGAGAAGTTGAATTCTTTTAAGCAGTTATTTGAAATTTGTACCTGCAAATGATTTGATTTAGGCATTAGAGATAGGAACTTATGCACGTGCCCACTGCCAAATAAAATTCCATTGATAGAGTGGGATTTCTGGGTTGAACAGAAATCTGTTAGAAATATGATAACTGGTGGAGTAGACAAAGAAACGACAGCAACACTGGAAAAGAGACAAAAACTCAAATTTATGAAATCAGTGTGTGATGAACCACAGTCAAAAGAGGCTGAATATGAAACTGAGGATGACATTAATAAGGATAACCATAACACGTCTGAAAGTACTTATACATTAGAGGAAGAGACAGTATCAATGCAGAACAGAAACAAGTACAAGAAATTATGTAAAGCAGTTGATCGATGCAAAATTAGCAACAGAGATACATGTCTTATTGTCAATGCTGTTTTAAAAGACCTCAGTATGTTGTCTTCAGCAACAATTCTTGATCCTTCAAAGCTACGTCAACAAAGGAATTTCTAGAGAGATACTCTGGTTGAAGAACATATGCAGAGCAATAAGGAATTGTGCTGTATAGGCTTTGATGGAAAACTAGACGTTACATTAGTTGAGAGTTTTGGTTGTGGAAGAAGTAAAAAAGAAGAATACTATAGTATTGTCTCGTATCCAGGAAACATATGAATCGATCATGTAGTTCTTGAAAGTAGTAAAGCTGCTGATATAACAAAGGAGTTAATGTCAGTTATTATAGAGACAGATTCTGTAGAAAGCATTCAAGGTGTTGTGTGTGATGGCACAAATAATAATACAGGTAAAAGCAACGGAATCATAAGAAAATTGGAGGAGAACTTAGGTAGACCGTTACAGTGGTTGGTATGCCTTTTACACTGTAACGAGCTGCCATTTAGAAAGTTTTTGGCAGGCGTGGATTTTGCTCGAACTACAGGACCTTCCACATCGACAGGTATATTAGCTCAGCTCTAGAATATGATCTGAATGAATTGCCTGTCGTTAATTATTTGCCAATTAATTGCCAATTACTGGTAAGGTGACTGATTGTGATGAAGCTGTCAAGAAGGATCTTAGCACAGACCAACTGTACTTTTTGAAAGCATGTCTAGCAGTAGTCAGCATATTCAGCGTGGACGTCAGGCTTCTACAGATATTGATTTCCTCGAGAAGAGTTTACCTGGAAATATAAGTCAAGCTCGGTGGTTGACGAAAGCCAACAGGATTTTGCGTCTCTACATGTCTAGAGAGGTGGCATCTAAACCTCTCAGAAGAGTAACACATTCATTTTGAACTTTTATGAACCCTCTTAGTTCAAAATCAAATCAAATTCTTCATGCCAAAAAGGTGCTAACAACTTCTTTTACTTAGTTCAGTTGTTTCAGGAACTTGATGCATTAGATCAGGCTGTGGTTTGTCCTATTCTCAAAAATAACTGCTACTTTGCGCATGCTGAAAACATTCTGTTAGCTGCAGTTAGTTATAGTGATATGGAAATTCGTCGTTTTTCAGTAGAACAAATAATAAGAGCAAGAGAGAAGCAGACTAAGAGTAACATACCGGTTCGCGTCTTTGATAAGAAGGATATAACATTAAATTTGGCTGCGACATCGTTCATTAACATGATTGACTGGGACCAGAGTAATGTTACGTCTCCTTTGATGCTAACACACCTTTCAAATGATCAACTTACTTACACACATCCAATACTACTGCCCGATGATTAATGTCATTCACAGACAGTAGAGAGAACAATTAAAGACGTTAGCGCTGCGAGCTGTAAAGTTTATGGGAGAAAGTCCCGTCATGGCATGGTGTTACAGAGTAAGAAATCCAGATTAGATATACCAAAAATAGACAGCAAGAAAGATTTTATTAACAGTTAGGTTAAACAACTTTGTATTGTTGCTGTTTAACATTGATTCGTTACAGTTTACATTCTTTTTAATTTGTAATACATTGCAATACATTACACTAATATTGGGTATTTATGTAGTCTTTCTAATCAGAGTTGGGACCTGTAGACACTGTCCATAAAATAAAAAGTGAGGTTTTTTTAAACGAGTACATCAAAACGCAACTTTTTAGACATGTACAGGATCTCCAAATTAATATATATATATATATATATATATATATATATATATATATATATATATATATATATATATATATATATATATATATATATATATATATATATATATATATATATATATATATATATATATATATATATATATATATATATATATATATATATATATATATATATATATATATATATATATATATATATATATATATATATATATATATATATATATATATATATATATATATATAATATATATATATATATATATATATATATATATATATATATATATATATATATATATATATATATATATATATATATATATATATATATATATATATATATATATATATATATATATATATATAAAAGTTTTTTTTTTCTTTCTAAAGTTTAATTATCATTGCAACTAAAATGAAAAACGCAAAAACAAGCATGAATTCAGCAAAAAAAAAAAATTTATGTTAAATTATTTATTTCACAGTGCAATAAATGACACTTGTTATGTGTATATTATTGTATTATTAACATTACAAATATATGCTTGTTACAAGTATAAAACCAAATTTTGTATTTATTAAGCAATTGTTACATAAATACTATATAGCTTGTGCAAAAACCAAAAGCTCTCGTGAAAAGCAGTTTAGAGGATAAGTTTTTTCAGAGCATTTTAAATAAAATTGACATTTGCTAACAAATATCAAGATCTTTAAATTGCCAACCCATTCTAAACTAAAAAATCATTTACATAGATGAGCAAAACAATATCCTGTCTGTGCAGCCATTTGCAAGCAATAGACAGAGCTTATTGGTATTATTTACAAATGAACAAATATGAATATGTTCGTATATTCACTATTCAGTATTTAGAAATTGCAAAGAATTATATATATATATATATATATATATATATATATATATATATATATATATATATATATATATATATATATATATATATATATATATATATATATATATATACAATTTTAAAATAAAACAAAATAAAAGTATGCATGTACCTTATCTCCCGGTGAACCTGGATTTCCAGGTTGACCAATAAATCCCTACGATTTAATAATAACATAGACTTAATACAAATAAATTTAGAAAATATATAAAAATTAAAGTATAAAATATTTAATACCCTTGCTCCGGGGATACCAATTCCTCCTGGTAGACCTCGTTCACCAATTGGTCCCTGTTTTGAAAATATTTCATTATATACATTATTAATATATACATTATTATACATGATAATATAAAAATACTATCCTTAATATTCACATATATACACTTACGTATATATATATATATATATATATATATATATATATATATATATATATATATATATATATATATAAATTATTACATTTCTCAAAATTTGAAATAAATCAAAATTACCACTGGACCACGTTTTCCTTGAGGACCAGGTTGACCAGTAAATCCCTATGAATGATTCACAGAATTGCAAGCTATAATTAAATTAAAGATTTCTTGTTATGATGCTGATGAGGATGCTTATGATGATAATGGAAACCACATTGCAATGAGGAGATGAGAATGATATAAAATGATAATGTAGTTACATGATACAGTCATATGATACCGAATTCACAGTAGTTTAAGTATAAATTTATTATTTATTGATAAAATGTTATAATTCACTAAAAAGTTAACAAGATCACAACAACTTTGTGTAAAAGTCAAACCTGCAAACCCCTTGGACCAGGTGGACCTTGAATGCCTGGCTCTCCAGTTGCACCCTAAATATAAATATATACTTACATAAATAGTAAAAAATCTTAATTACACATAGATGTGTACAAATATATATATATATATATATATATATATATAATATATATATATATATATATATATATATATATATATATATATATATATATATATATATATATATACATATATATAAATAAATAAATATATATATATATATATAAATATATATATATATATATATAATATATATATATATATATATATATATATATATATATATATATATACATATATATGTATATATATATATATATATAACAAGGACAAACAAGGTCGCTGCGCGGAGAAACAAGTTGAGCGCAGTACTACTAGGGACCTGGTGGGCATCGAACTCAGAACCTTTTGCTTATGAAGCAAACATTTTACCACTACATTACAACATATATATATATATACATAAAAAATAATATTAAAAAAAGGAAACGAAGTGTAAACAAAGTATAAAATTGAAATTGGATGTAAGAAAAATATTTTGATAATAAAAAAAAAATTTAAAAAAAAAAAAATCTTGTAACAAAAAAAAAAAAAAAGTCCTGAACATTTTTTTCAAAACTTTTATACTGTTTTTGTTTTCTTTTTTTAGGGTTGCTATTTTCAGCTACGAAATTTGATACAAGTCAAGGAAAAGATGACAATAAATCATAAAGTTTTCACGAAAATAAAAAGACTTGATACATAATTTATTCACATTTAAAAAACTGATTCATTATTTACGCTAGACAAACTTAATTAAATTTTTTCATTTAATTTAGTTTTTACGAAGGTTTATGCAAAGGCGATGACGTTATTCCCCAATACTTAGACATAAATTGCTGTTTTAATTATAAAATATATTATTTGAGATTTTAAAAATAACAAAATTTTAATGTGAAAAAAGTTCTCTCTCAACTTTATCTAAACTGATTATACTGAGTCAATGCTCGCCTTTTATTACATTGAAATTATTCAATTGCATAATTTTGTAATTACGAAAGAAGTTAAAAAAATAATTGCATTGCTTCTGTTGTCATTGTTACGAAAACAGTTCCTTCAAGACATTATTCACAATGTCAATTAATGATCGCACAACAAGCAACCTAATTGTTTGACAATAAAATTTTTTTTCAATTAAAAATTGAAAAAAAAACATTTTACAAATAAATAGCTTTTTAATTTAATAAATAATTTTTGTGCTTTCTTGCGTATTATTACATTTAAACATTTAAATGTATTTACGAAACATTTAAAAATTAATTAAAGTTCTATCGTGAATTTTAAAGTATTACTGACTGATAAAAGTCATAAACAAATTTTACATTAAAAGGTCCTTTTATTTTCATTAAACAAATAATTTTTTTCTTTTTGAGTTGATTTTTCTTATTGATTTGAATTTTTTTATTGATTTGATTTTTCATAGCTAAAATAACTACCGCCCTAAAAAACAAAAACAAAAAAAAATAAATAAAATATAGGTAAATTTTTTTTAATAATATACATTAATTTTTGAATTTGAAAGCACAAACAGATTTCTTTTATTTACTTTAAGATTGCTTGCATTTTTGTGGTATTTAGCTTTGTTTTGGCGCAAATTCTTGAAACGCATAATAATAAAACGTGGTCAGTTAGTCAGAAAAATTTATTCTATGCGTGGACAAATAAGACGTGCGACCACACGCCTTTCCTGGGAAAGCCTGATATATATATATATATATATATATATATATATATATATATATATATATATATATATATATATATATATATATATATATATATATATATATATATATATATTAGCTGAGATCTTTTCCACATATGTAGAGCTTATAAGAAACTTATAATGAGGTTTTTTTTCTACTAAATGCATTTCATTGATAGCTCAGTGGTTAAATGTGCTGCCATCAGTGTTGTTTTGGAAGGTTTAAGACCTCCTCTTAGTGTAATGAATTTTGAAATTTTTTTAATCTTGCTCATATATTCACTTATATATTCATAGCAAAAAAATAATAATATATAAGCAAAGATTTCTAAAATTTAAATAAAAACTTTCACGTTTTCTCATTTTATAGATATATAGATATACGCAATTATTCCATATAATGCCTGGAAACTCAACATATGCTAAAGATGTTTACACTTGGATACATTTGTATGTAACGCTATACAAATGGAGTTAAGAAGATCTAAGCAGATTGAAGCAAGAAATTAATTCTTATGATTAAGAATTTATTTATCTAAAATTTAAACAAAAAGATTTTGGGCATTGATGTCAGTTTGTTGCAAAATAAACTTTTATGCGTCAAGTTTCTTTTTGCATTTATCTTACATTTTTTAAATTAATTTTGATTATGTTGCATACAAATGCATAAAAATATATAAAACTGGTACAGATATATTATTCTCACGGATAGAAGATTGTATTTATTACAATAGAAATAAATAAATAGTTTTTGACTTTATTAGAATATATCCCACAAAAATATATTCCATATATCTTTAATAGATAGAGCTTTTTAAAAAAATTGAACAAAATCTTATTTCTTTGACTATCATTTTTAAATGTCTATAAAGCAGATAACATAATTTTAGCAATCAGAAATTATTAAGAGAGGGGCAAATCATAAAGATGAAGTTTCAAATTTTCCACTCGGAAGTGACAATATGCTTTGTGTTTTTTCAATCTTGTCAATTTATTCAAATATAATAACATAACTACAAAAAATCAAAACAGAACAGCTAGAGCAAAAAAGACTCGTAATTGTTAGAAAAGTTTACTTATATTACATACGATCCTGATTAAAACGTTACATAAGTGGATTTTCGACATTTTATAAACAATATATGTATAAACAAATAACATATTTGTTTATATATACATCGTTTACATAAAGATGGTTGAGCGCAACTAAGTTTAAAAAAAAATAGTTTATATCAAAATTAAAAAATGATTTATATAAGGTTTCTTTGCAAAAACCAACGTACAATAATAAAATTTTGAATTATAATTACTATATTTACTATAACAAAATTTTTCACTAGTTTTTGTTAAGAGCTATTTAATTTTGCGTCAAATTATCTCATTTCAACATATTCGTTGTGTCATCCCTGCAGCCGTTTTTCAAAACGCCTTTAGGTAAAAAATATCATTTTTGACTTTTTTACAAAATAAGCTACTTTATATGTCTACAAACGTTATTAAATACATATTTTCGAAAAGTTCTGAAAAAAATCATTAAAATTATTTGTTTTAAAAAACCATCTCTATTTAATAATTTTTTTTTAATTACGTTTTTCTAAAATTACGTAATAAGCATATTAAGGTGTTTTGAAAAACAGCTGCAGCACATATTTATTGTAAAAAAATAAATGTAGCAAAAAAAACTATTTATTATCAAAAGTAATTTTGAAATTTTTTTCTAACTACTTTTTTTTTTTTTTTTTTTTTGCAGCACTTTCTGGAGTAGCACAACTGTTTTAAAAAGTTTTTTTTTTTAATTAAATTTTAGAAAACTTTTTTTTCAGACCATCCGCAGCTTATTAGGACTAATTACCTAAACACGTTATTAACAGTATCTCAATCATGACACATACGCAACAATTTTTTTCTCCCGGTGTTTTGATGTTTTTAAAAATATTATCTTTTTTAAAATCTTTTCGTTCGTTTAAGTGTATAATATCATTACATATGTTTTTATAAACACTCTATAAAAACTCAAAAGTATTTTGTATTTTAAAATAATCAAAAAAAATTTTAAAAAAAAGTTTTTAATGGAAGGACTCGAACCAGGGCTTACTTGTTTAAAAGCTAAGCGCACTATCCACTCGGCCACGCTGGCACATTGTTAAACGAAAATTTCTAAAACTATGTAATGACGTTTTTCATGGAAAGATATGCTGTACATCAAAGTTAAGGAGAGCTTGACGCAATGCAGTTTTTAAGTGAAAATCAAACTGTAATATGTTTCAGTATGTTTTAACATTACTTAATTTAAAGTTTACATACGCTAGAAAGTTGCATACATGTTCATTCACGTTTTCTTAAAAAACAAAGTGCTGCAACTCTCACTCGCCACTACCTCAGTTGCGATGGCTGCCAAGGGTTTTGTGTCAAGGGTTTTTATCAAGTTCGGCATTATTATATTGAAGATTTATATATATACTAGCTGTCATGACCCGTAAAATACGGGTCTTTAGGATATTGATGCACACTTTATCTGCGTGCTTACAGTTCATAAGAACTATTATCCGGTTTATAACGCAAGAAAATCTCAATCAAATGAAAACATCTAAATGATAACTTTTAATGCCCTAAATAAAGATACGAAGATTAAACTTATTGATTGCGTAAACACTAACTTTAACATAAATGGCATTTGCGAGACACTTCTTGCAACTTATGTCAAAATTTAATGGTGACTCTAAAATCCTAAAGGATAGGGGGGAGACGCTTTTTTTGTCGCTTTTGTCTAAATTAAAAAAAAATATCAAACAATGTAATAATCTAAAAATAATAATATGATAATGTTACTATCAATGTAATAAATCTAAATCCAAAAGTCAAGGATTAAAGAGATGAAAGAAAAAATTTGTAAAAAATTCTTTGTGTAAGCCTTAAATTTTATCTTTTTTTAAGTATTTAACTAAGCATTTAACTAAGCCTCGTGGTGATTAAAACCGCGTGGAAGTAAAACTCGATTGGCATTTTGTTTAAAAAACCTAGGTTGGCACTTTGTACCACAGCAATATTTATCATATACAAAAAAGCTGAATTTCTGTTTTTGTATATTTGATCAACAAAGTTTTTTCTCAAAAAGACTTGGAATATGTCAAGAAAGTTGGAAACTAAGTGTTAAAAGACTTCACGAAAAAACAAAATTTTGAAATTAGTGAACGATTTTTTTTCTCTCGTTAGCGAAGTTGGTTCTGTGTCAAAATGCGAGGATCAAACTTTTGATTAATATCTTTACATATGTTGTCTATATACAATATCTATAAAACTTTATAAGTATTTAAATTTGTATTAAAAAAAATCTAAAAAAAAAATTAAAACAGTAGTCGCCAACGGTAGGACTCGAACCAGAGTAGATATGTTCTGAAGCCCAGCGCGCTAACCACTTGACTACGCTGGCGCATTAAAAAATAAAGATTCAAAATTATATAAAAATTGTTTTTAACGGATGTAAATGCAAAAGATTAGAAATCGGTATTATGCTAATATTAAATAGTTTAACTTTTAATTATTTTTAGAAACAATAAATTTTATAAAATAATTTAGTGTACATATAAAATTAAAATCTTTAATTATGTTCTAAATAAAAATATACTTTTTAAGCCCCCTTACCATTTTTAAAAAAAGTTATGGTCGCCGTGTGGCAAGTTAATCAGCTTGGCACGCGGTTTTGTTGTTTAAAATGCAAATCAAAAGTTATATAGATTTTATATTCTATATATAAACATGTTTTTTACTAATTTTCCTTGCTCAATTTAGTTGTAAATAAACTTGAAAAGTTTAACTAAAATATCTCAATAATGACGCATGCGCAAAAAAATAAAAAAGAAAGTCGCCGATGGTAGGACTTGAACCACGGCTAACTTGGTCAGAAGCCCAGCGCGCTAACCACTCTACTACGCTGTCACGTAGTGTATTGAAGATTTCAAATTATATAAAAATTGTTTTTTAACGGATAAAAACACAAAAGATTAGAAATTAAGCAAAGGTTGACGAAATGCAGTTCTTAAGTGAAAATCAAACTGTTGAACTTGATATATGTTTAAGCATTTTTTAACATTACATAACATGAAGTTTATGTACATACAATATGAGTTTCACGTTTGCTCGCGTTTTCTTATAAAGCAAAGGTAAGACTCTTTCTTGTCACTACCTCGGATGCAATGGTTGCCAAGAGTATCGTGTCAAACAGGCTCGAAAGCGCACTACTACTACTACTATTAAGTCCAGTATTATTATAAAGATATATATATATATATATATATATATATATATATATATATATATATATATATATATATATATATATATATATATATAAATCTTCAATATAATAATGCCGAACTTGATAGTTTTAATAGTGTCCCTTGGAGCATATTTAACACAAAATATATATATACATATATATATATATATATATATATATATATATATATATATATATATATATATATATATATATATATATATATATATATATATACTTTTATATATATATATATATATATATATATATATATATATATATATATATATAATATATATATATATATATATATATATATATATATATATATACATAGATGGATATATAATTTATTACTTTATCTGTTTAGATAAGCATTCTGACATCATATTTATAATAGCTGGAAGCAATCATAAAATAGTAATAATAGTTGAAAGAGGCTTATAAATTGACTAATAAATATTACATACATCAACTGAATATTAATCACATAGATGCATTATATAATGACACACAATAATAAATAACAAATACATATATAACGACCCTTTAATTTTTTAGTCATTTATTTTAGTCAAGAATATAAAGTTATCATATTTGTAGAATACAAAATGGATACCATCCATTGAGTGCTATGAGTTAAAGTACTTTAAGTTTTGCTTCATCTTCTTTACCATCCATTGAGTGCTATGAGTTAAAGTACTTTAAGTTTCGCTTCATCTTCTTTTTTAAGATATTTTACCAAGAAGCAATAACATCAATTCAGTGACATTAAGCCAGCAGAAATAAATATTTTGTTTAAGAGCTTTTTCAGTCAAACACAAACTCAACTTTATACCCATATTCTCAAATGTTTTTAGTACCAGAATCAACCATTCATCAACCAACTCGCTAGCAAAGTCAAGTATAGCTTTTGCTTGGTCCAGGCCTGTGAGAACAGCAAATTCAAGTCTGGGACCAATTTACCATCCCAACCCATAACTGAATGCTTTTGAAGATGCATTTTTAACTGATTCTTTTTATGATTTTTTAACCCACAGACTTTTAAACCCACTGTTCATGTGCTTTAAATTTAAAAAATTATTTTATGTATTTTATCCCACCTTCAAAATCCCATTTTCAATCCCTACTGTTATAAAATGTTATATTGTCATAAAATATTGTTTTAATGTTATAAAATACTGTTTTAACATTATAAAACATTATAAATGTTACAATGATATAAAATAAACTGTTGACCTTTTGTTGGTAGACCTGTTGGTAAGCTGATAGATCTGATATATAGCCTGGAAAGAGCTGCTGATTGTCTATTGCATGGTTAACATGATTTTGCTTTTAAATAGATTTCTGACTAAAATTAAAGTGATGGAGTTTTTTTTATGATGTTATTGTTGTATCATGAGTTAATAGAAAATTTCTTCAATTAAATCAGGTTCAACATAGCAGCATAACATAGCTTTGTTCCATCCTTGTAAAGCTGCAACTCTTTCTCTTCTCTACAAATATTATCCAAGTTGCTGCTCAAGCAAGTTATCATCCCTTTTTTCTTTAACCAGAACTTATTCTTGCCTGACTTGTTCCAGCACAGTTGCATCATTGCAATGAATAAATTTATATTTAAATTAGTTTTAAATTATCAATAAAGTGTTTGCACATATTTTTCTATCAATTAAAGAATCAAGCAAAACATACATTTGAAAATACATTTTTAACTAAAACTTTGTTTAATGTAACATAAGTAATTGTTATACTAGCATTTTTCAAAACAATTTATTTTAGTATTGAGTTTAAATTTTTTTTAAACTTTATATTGTTTTGATATTAAAAAAATTATTTAAAATTAAATTACATGGATGTTATGAAACTTTCTTTTTTAATTGATTAAAAACTGTGCGTGTGAGAGCTATTTTAAACTATTACCATCAGCTGGTAATTTAAATGTAACATGAAGGTAAAGCAATTTCTACAGAAATGTCTAAATATATCTGGGAAGCCATTAAAAAATTGATTTTCAAATCCTATTCTTATGTGGAAGATTATTGGTAGGAATTTAAAGGATTTAAACCTGGACAAAAATTATGTAATCTTTGTTTAACAGAAAACCATATCACTACGTCATCTTTGAAAATATTAAATAAACTTAATGAGCTAGTATCAAAATGCTGCCACAAAAACAAACTTGTTATCTGCAACTTTACCATTATCTAACCCAACACTGTATTGTATTTTTGTATATAATTTTTATTGTTATTATGGTTGTTTGTAATGCTTAATGATTGCATAAAGCGTGAAACTCCGAATCATGTTTCAAATTAATTGTAATTAATTATTATTAGGTATTCAATTCAGTTCAATATTACAGGTATTCAATGGCTGATGATTGCCGTATAGGCATGAAACTTAAAGTAACATAGAAAAAGTTGTTTTTTCTTCAATAATATATATATATATATATATATATATATATATATATATATATATATATATATATATATATATATATATATATATATATATATATATATATATATATATATATATATATATATATATATATATATCAGGGATGTGGAGTCCCAAAAAAGACTCTGGATTTGAAAGTCACAAAAAGATTACTTCATCCTATGTTTTGGTTCCCAGGAGCTCTAAAAATATAAATAAGTTTATGGACTACTAATAGGAAAAAAAATAAGATTTTTAGGTTAGAGAAACAATTATTTTGTAAACCCGGAGTCATTAGGTATATTAATAAATAAAAGTTAATTTTGACTACTTGCCTGATGATTGTGGTAACACATGAAACTTTAAGTCGCAATATAATATTATAAATATTAGCATTTAGCTAATTCCTGATACTGCGGGTAACAGTAATATATATACTATATAGCTCTAGTTTATCTATTGAGCACTCTTTAAAATATACATTATTATACATGATAATATAAAGAAATCATCTTTAATATTTACATATATGCACCCACGTATATATATATATATATATATATATATATATATATATATATACATATGTATATGCATATATATATATATATATATATATATATATATATATATATATATATATACATTTGTATATGTATATATATATATATATATATATATATATATATATATATATATATATATATATATATATATATATATATGTATATATATATATATATATATATGTATGTATGTATGTATGTATATATATATAAATATATATATATATATATATATATATATATATATATATATATATATATATATATATATATATATATATATATATATATATATATATATATTAGGGTGGTGCTCAAAAAACTTTTTCAAAGTAAATTGATGAGACAACCTCTATTTTTGTTCCTTTTAGCATAACAAACTTATGCGCAAAATTTGAGAAGGATATTTCATCATTAAGGGGTGCCACATGGGGTTGAAAGTTTCACTAAGGTTGACGCTAATGGCTGTAAGCACTTTAAAAAAAATTTTTTATATAAACTATTTTAATTCAAAAGTTTTTAAATGTATTGAACAAAGTATTGAACATTGAAAACCATGAAAAATTAACTATAATTTCAATATCATTTTAGTTTTTCATTTTGTTTTGAATGGAAAAATGACTATTTAGTCCTGTTTAACAACAGTGGATTTCTTGGCATCTGGAAACTGTTTTCGATGCTCAGACACAACCTGGAGAAGTGCTTGCTTTTGTCCTTCATCTTTTGTTAGAATTTGGTTAAAGTCTTGGATAAGAGCAACTCCTCTCTCTGCTCTGTCATTCACAACGCTCAAACCGGCTACAAAATGCTTAGCTGCAATAAAAACTTGGTCCTCATTCCACAAAGATGAATCCAATTTGAGCCAAGAAGTTGAGATGCCCAGTATAACAAAAAACCTCATGGTGTTCGAGTTAATGAAATCAGCAAGCTCTGATGATGAAATGTTGTTTTCACGCAGTTGAACATGTTTTGCAGGAATTCCATTTCCAGTTTTTGTTTTCATTGCATTTACTATCTCGTGTTTTGTAGCTGCATCAACACGATCATCAAAAAAACTAAAGGCAATCAGTTCCTCACTGAAGTACCACATATGACGAGACAATGCCTTTATCGCTACATTCGCAACATTTAAATTTATTGTCCTGAATTGTGTGAGTTGTTTAAGGCACATGAGATCATTCAGTGGAGCTTGAATGGACAGCGAAGCAGTAAACCATGAGTTGAGAAATAAAAAAAAACCATGAGTTGAGAAAAAAAACAAAGCAGACAAAAATATTCAAGAAACGTGATAAATTTATTTCACGCTTCGTCATGCGAAACTGGGATCTGAAGAGAAAAATTTTGATTGAATAAATAGCCTTGGCCATCCATCTGGCCCAATGCATAGCCCCAGGAGCCATAAAATGAACCCCGCGAGGAGGAATATGACCCAGGTAGATCAAAGACAGTTCTAAAAGTTCACTATAATCATCACGAGGCTGGTTCTCTGTCAGCAAACAGTTCTGAATGAAATCAATAGCTTCTTTCATCATTTCTCTGTTGCTGCTAAAAACTAAAGCTGTTTCAGGATCTGATATACCGTCTTCATATCTGTCACGAACGATTAATGGCCATGCTGTTTGAAACCTTTTAAACATCAAAATGTCTGGTCCAGTAGATGGTCCAGCTAATGAATTAAACACATCTCCAAGAACAACTTCAAAAATATGGTGCCAACATGCAAGATGGAGCAGCTCTTTATTCATCTTTTGTTCAATAAGAACTGCTGCACCAGAGCGAATCCCAGAATTACTGGCTGTAGTGTCAAAAGACATGGCTTTTATATTCTCTGCAAGATTCCAGTCGTAGATTGCTGTTACAACTGCATTTGCCATTACCTCTCCAGTGCCATTTGGGAGCTTAGGCACATTCAATAGACGTTCTACACCTTGACCCGAAACAAGAATAGGCAAGCGATCTATTTTTTCATGTTTTCCTGATATATCAGGGAGTAACTTGCCGTCCCAATGCACTACAAGTGGAACATCCCTAATATTTTCACCAAAACTTTCCTTCAATTTCAAAATTATTTCGTCTCTATGTTTCATTCTATTACGTCGAATTGACCAGCGATTCAGAGCTAGTTCACTTGGGCTTTGACCAACAGCAACTGAGAATGAAGCCAAAGCATAAACCGCATTTCGTTCGCTGATCTTCGTTTGATCTAAAGCTGCTGCAACTTGTGGACTGACAATATTTTTTGGACAAGGTCGTTTTGTCTGCGGTGTCACTGCTGAGTCATGGTCAAAATCTACGTTCTCATTGCTACTTTTTTCTGAATCTGATTCAAATGTTTCAACTACAGCTTCACCGTTGCTGACAGCATGTCTCAATTCTTCTCGTTCTGTGTTGGCTTTTATAGCCTCTTGTCTCTCATGTCTACGCTTCAACTTGACTGCCAATTTTCTGTCTATTTGTGCCATTGAACTTGAGTGTCTTCCATTTCCAAGCTGAGCTTTAAGAAAAAGTTTGTCTTCTGGATTTTGTATAAGCCTCTCGGCATCAACATGAGAAATGTCGAACGTATCTTCAAATGATGCAACAAAGGCTGTTTCTTTCGCTATCTGAGTTGCTCCTCCTCTTTTTGAAGCCTTTTGTAGATTTCTCCACTCGTTGTATATTTTCTCTAGCCTCGCAATTGCATGTTGCAATGTTGTCATTGGCATGTAAGCTTTGTTCCAAAAATCAGCAACTGTTTTAATAGTAATGTCCGAACTTTCTCGCACGGTTTTTTTGTTTATTTTCAACTGATGGAAGAAAAACTGTAATGCTTGCTTTCGTGACGGTAGTCTAGTACCATTAATGGAGGCATTTGTGAAACCGAAAAGGTAAATTTCGGTTGCAGATCTAGTTGCAGGTTTTGATTGTGAAATTTTCTGATATTTATTAATCTAGAAAAATAAAAATAAAGTTATGCAATAAGCATGATGTGAATTGCAAAAGTTATAAAATTTTATTCATTTAGTATATATTCAGTGATATCCATTATTCAGTATCTTTTTTGAGTTTAGAGATAGGAATTTATATAAAATAAAATTCAAAGTAGTTTATATAATTTATATTACAAAATAACAACTTAAATGTATACTGACTTTTCACAATTGAGATATTCCACTGCAAAATTGTTAAAAATAAAAAATTTTAATTAAAATAATTAATAAAGTCTGATAGGGATAAACATACAAAATGGCGGTTTGGTGGCAAATTACAAGAAATTCTGGGATAGAAAAAATAAGTAAGTGGGCTGCAGCTAAGTAATTAATAATTAAACACTATAAAAATTTAACTATTTGAATGTAACAAATTTCTAAAAATGCTATGAAGTAAAATTTCTGTTTTTTTTATCTGTATTTGGAAATTTATAAATATTTTTCATATACAGAACATTAATTAGTTGATAAATTTAACAACTGGTCAGATTCTCAAAAAAAAACGTATTTAAAGATTCTAAAAAAATGTATTTAAAGATTTCAATAATATTCAACAACACTTTAATTTACACGGCTATCTTTTTTATCGCGTACATGTGATTTTATCAGTTGACATGTGGCACCCTTTAATGAAGGAATAGTTTTATGAAATTTTGCACATGAGTTCATGAGATCAATAGGAACAGGACTAGAGATTGTCCCAGACAAAATCTGAACATTTAATTTTTGACTACCACCCCTATATATATATATATATATATATATATATATATATATATATATATATATATATATATATATATATATATATATATATATATATATATATATATATATATATATATATATATATATATATATATATATATATATATATATATATATATATATATATATATATATATATATATATATATATATATATATATATATATATATATATATATATATATATATATATATATATATATATATATATATATATATATATATATATATATATATATAATGTATCTTATACAAAAAATGTTACATTTATTTTAACTTACCTTTTCTCCAGGGGGTCCTGGCAATCCTATATCTCCATTATCACCCTAAGTAATAATTGATATTTTTTTAAACAAAAAACTTTAAATTATTATTATTTGTTTTATTTATCAAAATTAGGCTTTATTACCTTTTCTCCTTCTGGTCCTGGCTCACCAGATGGTCCTATCAAACCATTGACTCCCTTACAATATAAATTCAATTTTCATTTCAATTTCAGTTTAATTATTCATTAAGTTATTAACTTGCTATTTGTGCTTTTAAATGTCTTTTTTCCCAAATGACTTAAATACATATACACATATTAAACTTATTAGTCAAAAATACAGAATAGAGTAAATTACTATTTTTAATATAATATAATAATAAAAGTTACACACTTATTATTTTAATAAAATTAACAAAAAGAAAAATCAACCTGTTCGCCTTTAACACTGAACTTAGGAGAAAAGTCCCATTGAGATCTTTCTATTTCAGCTGTTTCATGAAATCCCTAAAAATATGAAATCCCTAAAAATATTTAAGAATCAAACACAGTAATAAAAAACTAACAAAAAGATCTTCCTAAAAAATAAAGTTGAAAAAAAGATTATAAAAAATGTGTATACAAAAATATGAATAAAAAATATGTGTACAAAAATATGAATAATACCCTTTCACTTATGATACCTTTCAAGCCAACTGAATCAATAGCTCGTTTCTCTACCTAAAATATTAATTAAAAACAATAAAAACTATTTAATAATTTGTTCAACAAACTGAACAAAAACATATCAACTAGAAAGAGAAAACAGAAGGGTTAATAATATAAAGGGTTATAACTTTAATACAGTAGCAGTAAAAGTAAAGTGCTCGCTTAGAAAATCAGAAATTCAGAGTTTAATCCCATTTATGTCTTTGGTAATGTTGTGCTCAACTTATTTCTCTGCGCAGAGATCTTGTTCATTAAGGTTCATGTTTTGATATTATAGAGTTATAACAGTTGTAAACACAATAAAAGTTTAAAAAAAAATATATGAAATTTCATACAATATTCTAGATTCCTTAGTTCTAGTGGCTCCTTTTGTCTTATGAAGGTAAATAACATTAAAAAATATTTTTACCAACAATCAGGGGACAAAAACATGTACCAAAAATATATACCTACTCGTTCTCCCGATCCAGATAATTCATGGGGAACATTTATCTAAAAATACAAAAAAACATTAAACAATAAAAAAAACTCTGGTCTTTAAAGTATTTGATAAAAATTAAAAAAGTATTAAAACCATTTAAAGGTGCGGTCATTTTGTAAACCATTTCAGAGCTGATAATACTTGAAAAACATGACTGATTACAAAAACCTACTTTACTTTTTAAAGAATGTTTTTTAGAACTTTAACAAACCTAATAGACACATGTTGTATTTTTAATTTTTCAACTTTACAATTAAACACCATGGTATTATGTTTATTAAACACCATGACAATTTATTAATGTTCATGTTTTATACAAAGTGCATATACAATAAGGTGCCAATAAAACAGCATTTTTGGAAAATGTTTATTTTTACCTCCTAATTATGTTTTAAGTAATAAAATGACACTGCATTCCAAAAATTAGGTTATAAGATTGAAATTTAGGGGTTGTTCAAGACCATTAAACATATGGCAGGTTTATAATTTAGCTTCATATGAGACTAAACATGATATACTTTTAAAAACTAAACATGATATACTTTTTTTTATAGTAGTAGAGACTCGCCCCATGTTCAAGGGTACTTACTACTTAACCATAATGGAAACCATTTATAAAATCAATTGCTAAATTAGCATCTACTAAGGTTGCTTCACTTTTTTGTGCTCGCCAATTTTTTTCTTTTAATTCTATTCTTCTTATTAGGTTTTTAACTAAATTTGGGTAATCAGTAAAATGCAAACCAAGACATTATATTTTAATGACCACTACAACTATGATATTTAAAAAAGCGTTTGTTAGTCAATTTTTTAATTTAAAATAGATATAGTGTTATTTAATATATTTTATTTAAATTAGATTGTATTTCTTTTGAAATAAATATAATTTATGTTTCTGCTTGAAGTCCATAAAAAAAATAGTTAAATAAACAATTTAACAACAAACAAAAAATGAAAAACATTACATCATTAACAATCAATAATAACAATTAGAATTATGGTTCACAATAAAATTTGCACTTTATTGGTTCGCAGCTCGGGATTCAAAGTTTGCATTTTACCGACTACCCCATATTTTACCGACTACCCCATATTTTACCGACTACCCCTTATGTGGCAGAAGTTTTTCTGCTTTTTCCTAAACAGTCTTTTTTCCCTCATTATTTCATTGCTTCTGTTAGAATAAAAATTTTCTATATTTAAAAATACAAACTTTCCTAGAGGAATTTAATAATAACTTTCCTAGAGGAGTTTGATAATTATTTTCCTAGAGAAGTTTGATAAAAATTTTACTAGAGGGGTTTGATAATAATTTTCCCAGAGGTATTTGATTATATTCTACTAATGAACAATTGTTATATTATCACTATAAAATGGGTAAACAAATTTAAAAATAATTACCTTTCCATCATATTCCGTATAAGATAAAATTATATGACACATCAAGTTGAATAAATGTATAAATGATCATTTTTAAACTTTTATTTAGAAAAGAAAAAAATGGTTTTTAGAAATAAAATAAGTGTTATTTCTAATAACCATTATTTTATTAAGTTTTAGAATCTTCCAAAAGAGAAAAATGTAACTTTAGAATTTTTCATAGAGAACAAGAGTCTTATTTATTTTATTTATTTTTTTTTTGGAGAAGAGGCAAGATTGATTTGAAAAAATCATCCAATACCTTCCATTCTAACCTTAGGCCCACCCTTGTACATCAAAATTAGCCTTAATATAATATTGACCTCAAAAAGGCCTCCGAAATATTTTTTAAAAATCAAATTTAAGATACAGCTTATCTTGTTATAAATAAATTAACTTAATGCTAACCCAGAATTTAAATAAACTTCAAATTAATTTTTTTCAGAAAAAACAAAAAAAGAAATAATATTAAATGCTTTAAAAGCAATGTATGATACCTGTAAATAAAGATGTAAAACAGTAAAAAAAAAATAATTAAATAAGATATCACAGCTTTCACTGTCAAATTTGCCTAAGTAATACATTTATTATTTAAAAAGTAAATTAAATTAATGAATATTACCTGGGGGATTTTAGCATTATCTTGGATTAGTAAAACATATAAAATTAAATATTAAATTACATGCAACTTTTTGAAGCTATTAAACACATTGTTTAGTAATTTAGAAAACTTTAAATTAATCTTTTTACAATCTTACAAATAAATCATTGAGATACCTGAGTTAATTTATTTGCTATGAATTGCTTAACATCACAGTTTGGCATTATTACAGAACAGTAGCTTGGTGCAGGTCTCTTGTCAGGAAAAACTCTCAAATCTTGAAGAAATCCCTGAAATTATGTATATGTATAAATGTGTGTGCATGTGTATATGTGTATAAATATATATATATATATATATATATATATATATATATATATATATATATATATATATATATATATATATATATATATATATATATATATATATATATATATATATATATATATATATATATATATATATATATATATATATATATATATATATATATATATATATATATATATATATATATATAGTTATATATATATAGTTATATATATATATATATATATATATATATATATATATATATATATATATATATATATATATATATATATATATATATATATATATATATATATATATATATATATATATATATATATATATATATATGTATATATATATATATATATATATATATATATATATATATATATATGTATATATATATATATATATATATATATATACATATATATATATATATATATATATATATATATATATATATATATATATATATATATATATATATATATATATATTATATATATATATATATATATAAACACTTTTGTAATATTATTAAACATGCACACAAGTTTAATAATATTACAAAAGCATGATTACTAGGTTAATAATATTATTAATTTGTTTTTAGTAAGCTAATAGTTGTGAAATAAATATGTTTAATGTTGTTTAAAAAATTTGTTTATGTGGTAATGTCGATTATTTATGTATTTTTTTTTTTTTTTTTTTAATTTTACTTCACCTCCTCAAGGCCGAGAAGGCCACTACAGACGAGGAGGCTACTTATTTTGTCGCTATAACCCTCTCTCAACTCTATAACTCCGAAACACGAACCTTGATGAACAAGGCCGCTGTGCGGAGAAACGAATTGAGCGCGGTACTACCAGGGACGTGGTGGGGATCGATCTTGGAACCACTCGTTTATGAAGCGAGCGCCTCTACCACTACACCACTACCGCATTATTATATAATTATTGTAAAGTTATACTTAATCAATCTAAAAACGAATATGAACAAGCACTAAAAAATAGCGGATATAAAAACTACTCCCTTAAATATCAGATCAAACAAAAAATACCCCTAAAAAACCGTAAATGCAATATCATATGGTTCAACCCCCATTTAATAAAAATGTCTTAATAAAATGTTGCAAAAATATTATTGTATTTAATTGAAAAAAACTTCCCTAAGACAAAGAAACTTCACAAAATTATAAACGATATTGTGCGGTAGTGGTGTAGTGGTAGAGCGCTTGCTTCATAAACGAGTTGTTCCGAGTTCGATCCCCACCACGTCCCTGGTAGTACCGGGCTCAACTCGTTTCTCCGCGCAGCAGCCTTGCTCGTCAAGGTTCGTGTTTTGGAGTTATAGAGTTGAGAGAGGGTTATACCCACAAATAAGTAGCCTCCTCGTCTGTAGTGGCCTTCTCGGCCTTGAAAAGGTGAATTAAAATAAAAAAATAAATAAAAATAAAAACAGAAGCACTGTAAAGGTAAGCTACAGTTGCACTGAAAAATATAGAAAAAATTATAAAAAACCACAAAAAAATTATCTTCCCAAGAATTGAAATAATGACTCAAAATGTGATTGTAAAAACAAAGCAGAATGCCCTCTGAATGGTAAGTGCAAATCCATAAATATTATATATAAATGCATCATCGCAGCAAAAAACCAAACCAATAAAGTTTATATTGGATTAACGGAAGGTGAGTGGAAAACTAGATAAAACAACCACAAGTCATCATTCAGCAATATTAAATAAAAAAAGTCCATTCTATCAAACTACGTCTGGGATTTAAAAAACAATTTTAATGAAACCCCTTTACTAACATGGTCTATTCTCAAGTCTGTATCTCCCTACTTAAATACTTCCCAAAGGTACCCGGTCTGTCTGTATGAGAAATTTGCTATTATATCGTATCCAAAGCCTGAGGAACTACCAATAAAAGAATCGAAATTATATCAAAGTGCAACCACGAAATTAAATTCTTATTAAAAAATCACAAAGCTACCTACAAACTTAAATAACAACTAAAAATAACTATATTAATCTACTCCATATATCTCAAGACTAACTAATAAATTACTCAAATTCACAGCTATTGTAATATATTTCATAATTCTATATATTTTTTTATATCAATTTTAATTTTAATTTTTATTAATACATAAATAATGGAAATTATCACATAAACAACATTAAATATAACTATTTCACAACTATTAGCTAACTAAAAACAAATTAATAATATTATTAACCTAACTACTAATCAATTTCTGTCCTGGAACAATCCATAATACAAATATAAACCATAACGTCCACTAAACAAATCGTAGCAAAATTAAACTTTTACTACTTGATGATTGTGGTAAAACATGAAACTCAGAGTTGTAATATTAAACTATATTATAAACATTAGCATTTAAGTAATTCATGGTAATGCGGATAACAGTAACATATACAGCTAAGTTTTTTGTTTTTAAAGTTAGAAACATTTTTTATTAGCTTTAATAATTTATAAAGTTACATGAAAAAAAAATATTAATTAACAAAAACAAATTAAAAAAGTAAATAAATAACAATAATACAATAAAAAACAAACCTGAAAATCATATTTTTCATTTTCTGAGTTACCAATATTTAATGTTATTTGTTCACTAGATTTCACAAAAAATTCAACATCAATGTTTAATCTTCCTATAAATTCACAATCTGCAAAAAACTCTAATGTAGTGTTCTCTACAGAAAAAGTAAGTCTGTGCCAACTATTATCTTTTAACTCATAATCAAACTTGTAAGAATAAATTTTTTTTAAATAAAAGTCAACAAATATAGTTGTTCCAATTCTAATGCCTATCCATTTGTCAGAATAAGTAAACTGAAGAAGATAAAACTCATTAATAAGAGAATCTACAAGTTTAAGAGTGGCAACTATAGAAATTTGATTAGTATTGAAATGTCCATTTATAACCTTTGAGGCGCTAAATGGTTTTAAAGTAACAAAAGATGTGTCTTCGTATAAATTTCCATCAATGAGCCTTGGTGAACAAAACCCTTGTGTTTGGGCAAAGTAGCTGTGGTTTGATAATTGAAAAATATCGATAACGTCAATGGAACCTAAACAAAAAATAATTTTTAATAAGAACAATGAAAATATGTAAAAATAATGTTAGCATTAAAATACAAATATTGTAGATACTTTTTATCTCAACCAAAAAGCATCACACACATACTAATTTGCAGGCAATAAATTATTTAAAATCTAAGAAAAATCCCTTTTTATAATACTAGTTTTGTATGTAAGTAATGTCTAAGTAATGTATGTTATTATTGTTTATGTCAAATTCAAAATTATCTGCCTAAACTTTAACTCTGAATAACTTTTGCATGCATCAAATATTTCATGCTTGATGCATAAAAATGTTATTCATGCAATATGCCAATCAACTAGTGTTTGGACCTAATTGCTTTGACCTAGATTTAAAACTTGTGGTGAAAGAGAAAAAAAAGCTCTAAGCAAAATATAAAATGTAAAATGTAAAAATGAAAAATGTATAAATGCAAAATAAAAAATGTAATAATACCATATTGGGTATTTGATTCATATTATATGAATCAAATGGTATTTTTACATTTTTAATGGTGCTTTTAAAAATATATAAAATCCTAATTATATAAAAAGTAACTAAAGAAATACATTATTTAATAAAATTAAATAATGTATTTCTTAAATAAAAAATTAATCTTAGACCCTAAAAATCTATTGAAAAATTAAAGAAAGTTTTTTAGCTTGCAAATCGTTAAAAGTTAAAAGCGTTAAAAGTTTCTGCGGTTGTTAAAACTACAGTTTTGATTTTGATACACAATATTAAAATTTTAGCAAATGCAGAAAGACTTGCAAGCTAAAAACTTTTCTCCCAATTGAGATTAATTTTTCAGAGCATTTTTAGTAAAATAAAAATTATTTCATCTTGTACACTGTTTTTTTTTTTTTTTTTTGCCAATAAAAAAAATTTACAGTCGTAACTTATAAAAAAAATATTTACATGACTGGGGCTAGAAGACAAATTTTGTCTTATCATTAACCCCCAAAAAAGCATCATTACTAGACAAAATATAGTTTAACAATAAAATATAGTTTCAATGTATATATCTCTGATTTATATTATAAAAGAAAACATAAATATATTGCATATCGTTTAAAATTTATAGTTTTTCAAAGAATATGATTTAAGAATTGTTTTTTAAAATAAAAGAAACAAAATTTAATAAAAATATTAAAATGACAAAAACAACATTTAAGAATTAGTTTGAAAAATAAAAAGATATGATTTTATATAAAAAACATTTTATTGTTAGAGCAGTTTAGAATTTAACTTACTTAATTATATTTATAATACTTTTACACTGCCAATAAAGTAAAAGCAAATAAACAGTTAAAAATAAAAGTAAAAGATTAATAATGCAAAAATAAAAAACAAATTTATCAAAAAGAAGATTATCATTTAAAATAATAAAAATATATGTACATATGTTGATTAATTATGTATTAATATTCTAAAGTAATTAATTAATTAACTGTTAATTATTGATTTCTAACTTAAAGAAGCTTTAATTAAAAAAATTTAATACATTAGTCCTTGGTTTACAATAGAGAATTTAGAGCAGAATAATAAGTTTTGGATTGAATATAGTTGTATTTTGAAAATCTAGTAGGGTATAAGTGATTTATTTTTTCAAAATTGAATAATATAAGGTTGGTAATATATTTTTATCAAGTTTGAACATGAAAAGAAGAACATGATAGAGGTTTAGTTTATATACAGTTAGGATACTGAGTTCATTAAATAGCGTTTGTGTGTGTGAGAAACGATCTACGTTTGAAAACTATCCTTATCGCCTGTTTTTGTTTGCTAAGCAATTCTTTTATTTTTGTCGCGTTAGTGCTACACCAAGCAATGTTCGCATAACTTAAGTAGCAATCAATAAAAGAAAAGTAAATGTTTTTTAAACAAGATCGATTTAATAACTGCTTAGATTTGTACATTATGCCTAAATTTTTTGATATTTTATTTTCAACTACACCTATATGTTCTCTTCAGATTACATTTTCGTCTAGAAACACGCTTAAAAACGTTATTGATTGCTCTCTTATTATTAATTGATTTTCAATAAAAAGGTGCGGAAGTTCCAAGGGAATATCTGATTTTTTATGTAGGCAATGGAATAAAGTATATTTTGTTTTAGTAATATTTAAAGATAACTTGTTTGATTTAAACCATTAGGTTAGTTTGTCTAGCTCTTTATTCACTGTTTTGAATAACATATTAATATCTTTATTGGAATAAAACAAGCTGGTATCATTTGCAAACAAAATTGTATTTAAAATGTTGAAAATTTATTTTTAGTCCTAAAATTGATATAACTTAATATGTACATTAAATTTAATTTCTAGAAGAATGGAATAAAAAATTGCTTGAACAAATTTTTAATCATTTATATTTCTTATCTGGTGAAATTTGAGCTTTTAGAGATTCATTATTTCCTTTATAATATAGGGTTACCCAACACTAATCCTAACCCTAAGCTCCTAGAGATTCATTATTTCCTTTATAATAAAGGAAGTAATGAATCTCTAAGAGCTCAAATTTCACCAAATAAGAAATGTAAATGATTTATAAAGAAAAAAAAAAAAAAGTCTATAGAATGCATCTATTTAAACTATTGCAATCTAAAAAATTTAATATTTCTTGATCCCAAAAATAAAGTTTATTTTTGGGGTCAAGAAACATTGGATTTTTTAAAATAGCTGCATTCCACAGTTGTTTTAATTTTTAATTTCAAGCCCGGGGGTACCGCGGAGATTTACGAATCTTATGTTTTAAAATACTGTTTTTCATATAAATTTTTTTTTTTTAGTTTTATTCATAAATTTAGTTTAAAATTTAAAATTAATTTCTTTAAAACTTCAAAAAGAGAAGAACAAACTAAAGTTCTGTTATCAAGGGACAAAATATCAAACTTCTCGGTGTAGTCAAGGCACTTTTAAAATATTATAGCATCTGTATGATTTGTTGACTACGACATATTTCCGTTTGATCTGGTCTTGAGTTATGAAAAGACGAATAATAAATTTTGCGCCATCATAAAATATAAATGTTTTTAGCGAAAAAACCCAGACCGTGGTATTTTTTTTTTTTAAAAAAAATCATCTTAAAACCACAATCGCTCGTCCAAATTTAAATAAGATTTTATATTAATACTTTTTTTAGGTGAAATGAACATTATAGTTTAACAATATGATCTTTTCTGATCGTTTATTAGCAATTTTCTATATTTAAAAGCTCTTTCTTGGTCAGAATTTTAGTACTTTTTGTGAAAATTGATAGAAATATTGTGTTTTGACAACTATATATAGTTAAAATACGTCAGAACTGATTAGAACTAAGATCTGTAGTAAATTAAGTAACTTTTCAAAAAGATTTTAACTAAGTTCATGTTAATACCGATGAGCGGAATTGATCTAAAGACTCCAAAATAGTGTTCTTTAGATACATTATTACGGGTAGTAAAAAGATTTTGAAAATTTATTAAAAAAAAGAAAAGTTTCTTTAAGTATTATAAAAACCTTTAGCAAAAAAAAATGTAATATTGTAATACTGTAAAATTGTAATATTGAAAGATCTTTTTTAGGCATAATATGCTGACAAAACCATGCCACTTCCAAATAAAAGCATTCAAATATTTTGTAAATCGCCTTAACTACACCGAGTTTGAATTTATTTTTTATTTGCGTAATTCTGTTTCACAAATTAATGAATGTAAGATTATGCTTTAAAAACATCAACAAAAAAAAGTCGTTTAATCTAAATGTTTTTAGGTAATTTGAAATTCAAGTAAAAAGATTTTGAAAGCGACAATTTATTTAAATCAGATGCTATTTCTACATGCAGTTATTAGGAGGAAGGGGGCACCAATTATAGGTGACCCATTTAAAAACTTTTGGGGCTTTTTTACAAATTTAAAGAGCTTGTTTTTTTATTTTTTTTGGTAATACCTAGTGGAAAATGTTTTGAAATGTTGGGGTTCTTATGGCAGGATTTGGGAAGCCACTTGCCATGGCACTGATTATAAGTAAAAGATTTACTGTGATTGAAAAAATTTTATGCAACCTCAAAACTTAATAAAATTATTGGAAGATCTAATTAGCCGAAAGATGATCTTATTGGTCGAAAGATGATCTAATTGAATCAGCTAAATAATTACACCAGAGTTGTCCAAACAATTTTTAAAACATTTTCGAACCCAATTAATTAGTTTAAATGTTTTTATAAAAGATAATATCACGGAAACAACTAAAATAAAAGATTTAGCCAACATACTCTTCATCAAATACAGTTTCATGAAGTACGATTTTTAAGATGTAAACACAGCAACATTGCCGCTGATAACAATACCTAGCAGTTGCTAGTGCAGAAAGATCCTTTAGCAATTTAAAGTTAATCAAAAAGTATTTTTGCTAATAGAAAACGAAAAAGCACAAACATTAAAATAAGATTGCGGAATTTGAGAATGAGAACGCAAGAAAAATTCATGTTTAAGGAAAAGTTAAATGAATAAAAATTTACTTATGAAATTCCTACATTTTTTTTCAATTCTTGATGGCATTTTATTATATTGAACATATTATTATATTGAACAGCTATACTATCTTCACGTCTGAAGATAGTATAGCTGTTGTGTCATTGCATTGTTAAACTGAAAATATATAAATATATTTTATTTTTAAATGTAATAGAAAAAAAATTTGGGGGCAAGGGCTCTGATATTTTTTTTTGCAGGTAGGCCCCAAATTTATAATTACTCCTCTGATGTAGTTGCATAAATAAGTTTTTGAAAATTTGTCATGAAGACTGTAATAGAATCTAAAAACATTTTTTGAGTGTTCATAATGTTGAAGAATGTCTTCAAATAAAGTGTGAAAGAATTTTTTTTTTATTGCTATTAGTAAAGCTCTTACTAATAACAATCAGAAAAAAAAAAAAAACAGAAAAAAAAATTAATATTAACTGCAAATAAATCAATGTTGAATTTTAAGAAAACGAGTCTATTGATGTTTATCTAGCAAATCTAACAAAGCTGAGCTGGTATTATCTCATGTAAGTGACAAATGGATAAGTTGTGCATTTATTCTATGATTACCCGACGAAGCAAGATAAAAATTGCACTGCAATTTTTATCTTGTTTTGTTCAGCAACCAGCAACGTTTTTGACAATGAACAAGCAACCTGCAACAGGTTGCTTGCTCATTGTCAAAACGTCGCTGGTTGCTGAAAAGTAAAAATTTAATAATCTCACATCATATAGAATTTTGCTTTATTTGTTACTTAAATCATGCTGCCGCTAGTCCGAGACTCTTTGAGAACGTAGCCATAAGATGATTACTTGATGCAGTTGCGGTAAATATACGCATATGAGTGAAAAAAAACACAGCAATAAAATGAAAAAAAAGGTTATGTTTTGTGTGTGGAATGGACCACTTAGCTGAGCATTGCTCTTAAAAATTTAAGAATTTAAAAAGCGTCTGGGAAAAGCTACCCGTAATTGTTCGAGCGACTTACCACAAAACTTAATACCAACTATGCTTTGTATGTTTTTGAACGGAAGAAACTTAAAATCATTGTTGGATGCTTGAAATCTATTTTAAACAACGTTATAAATGTGAAAATTGTCACACCAACGAGAGAAAAGATTGAGTTAAAATAAGACACTATATTGATGTTGATTTATCACTAAATGAAACCACAAAGAACATTGAAACAATCTCAATTGAACACACATCTGAATTTAAGAATGGTAGTTGGAACGTATATTGGAAACGGCTTTAAGAAGCACCAGCTTCACCAAACAAAATACTAAACTATCAAATCTCTTTACATCCAGAAAGTGAGTGCGCAATGGAAGTAAGAGAATGGATAACATCTAAACGGCTAAAACAATTCGAAAGAAGTGCAATGGTATTATTAAATTGATGCCAGTAATTCAACAGAACAAATTAAAAGAACGTCCGGTTAGAAACGTTCTTTTAATTTGTTAAATTTAATCGTGAGCTAAATCTATATGTGTCAAATCATAAAACATATCGCAATGTTTGCAGTACCCAGCTTTTTTTTAACAAATATGCTTGTAGTCTGATTTATTGGACTAAAGCAATAAATTGAATCCAATAATAGGTCGACTAAATCTTTAGCAGTTGTAAACAAAGAGATTTTATGAAAATATTCTTGTAATAATAAGTCCAAACTCTTTGAATATTTTGAATAAAATAATAAATATTCAAAAAGTTTTAATGAAAATATTCTTCTAATAATTAATCCTAAAATCAAAGTGACATAAATATGCGTATATATACGTTTTATAATGTTATGCGAATTATATATCCTTTAATTATTTCGGTTTTTTAAAACCGCTTTACTTTTGGAATTGACAGGCTTCCAATCGAAGCGGGAATAAAATAACAAGTTATATTAGGAATATTAAAAATATAAAAATATAATATATTATAGATATATGTAATGTAATTAAAATTATATACAATGTAGAATAATTATAATAATTTTTTTAAATTTTCTTTTAATCAAAAAAAAAAAGCTTCTTAAATTTCAAAAAGGACCCCTAAACTTGCAAATGGGTCTAGGCTAGACTGGGGTAACCTCGCAACAGCTTTGAATAAAATAATAAGAATAATAGCTTCAAAAGAAAAAAAATTAAAAAATGTTTAAAATGGATGTGCAAATGACTTTTTTATAATTACTAATACCTTTTTATTAAGTTTTTTTACTATCTTAATAAGTTCATAATACTTCCTTGTAATCAAAATTTACAACTTATTACTTCTGATATATTAGATTTAGAACACAGACATATTAAATAATGAAGCAGAAGATGTTTTATGCCAGCAAGATGTTTTTCAAACTTATTTTTTTAAAAAAACATCAAGAGCCATTTTGGTTATGCAAGTTAAAATTTTACATTGTTATCTAAACGATTTGTAATTATAATTTGTTAAAAAAGCTGAACGATTTATTTTAGAAGAAATCGTTCAGCTTTTTCAACAATTTATTGTCTCATTAACCCAGTGGCGGATTAGGACATCTTGGGGCCCGGGGCTATTTTTGTTTTTGGAGGTCTTTTTATATGCCAGACCCTAAAAATGACTTAAAAAAAAAAAAAGGTCCTTTAAAATTTTTGTGGGCCCCTAAATTTGCGGGGCCCGGGGCTATAGTCCCCCCTAGCCCCCCCCTCCCTTGATCTGGCACCGCATTAATAGCTTTCACTTAATGAGCCAACACAAATTTCAAGTTTGTAAAATTTTAAGTTAGTTTTGGTTGTGCATTATTTTTTTATTTTGCATATACTTTAAGAATAATTAGATTTTTAAATATAAGATAAAATAGATATCTATATGTGTAATTTGATTAAAAAAGTAAATCAATGTCTTCATAACTTTGAGATAAAATGCTCTTTGCTTTGCTGCTTTCTCAACTCTAAAGGATAGTACAAAGTAAAAATAAATGAAGCAATGAAGGCGAATGTTCAAATATACTTCATTTAAGTTGTAAAATGCTCTTTAATGTTTTATTTAAATCTAATCTACTAATGGTGTAGATTGCGGCTTGTTTGGATTGGCATTTGCACAGCACATTTCTTGTACTGGCTCAAATCTGTGCAATGTTTCGTTTGAATTTCATGAAATGAGAAAATATTTATTTCAAACTTAATTAATAGACTGGAAAATTGAGGTTTTGCAAACAAAAAAAACTTATATTTTCTCTTTGCATATATTGGCCAAACCTTTATGGCTTTTTATTTATATTGGCCAACTTTTATGGCTTTAAACAAATTTTATTACCTTTTTATTTAAATTTTAACTGTTTATAAAGCAAGTTAATGATAAATGTTAAAATTCAAACTTAATAAACTCAAAATAAGTTTATTTTCAAAAAATTAAATGTAAACAAACTGTTCTATATTGTTCTATGTCTTTTAAAAAAACAAACTGTTCTATGTTTTTCTTTGTTAAATGTTTTTTTGGAAAAAAATATAGTGAGTTTGTATTAAGTAAAAATTTTAATTCATTATTTTAGTTCGATCAATGCGTTGTAGTAAACTTAGTAAAAATAATAATATTTAAATTTCATATGTTATAGATGTACACGTTTATTATTCTCTAAATTAAGTGCTCTAACAACTTTGTCTCTATGCATTTTAGATAAAAAGGTTATATCCATTGTAAAACGGAATTATAAAAAAAAGCAGAAGTTGCTGTAGTAAAATGCAAGACTTGACCAGTTTTTTCTTTGCTTTATCTAGATCCACCTATTCAAAGAAGTTAACCCGTTGAACGCAATGTTTCTGATTTTGAATTGTCTGATGTATGGGAAAATATTGATACATTTATACCTGTACAAATAATATATAACTCTAAACAGGAAAAGAACATTTACTAAATAAAATAACATGTGAACTTTTGTATATAAATATATAATTGAATGTATTTTTTTTCTTAGCTTAATTTCAAACTGATATTGAAATCTTTCCATAAACAATAGTTTCAATTTGATAGAAACAATAACAAATTAAATAGCTTCAATTTGAATTAATCTATTCTGTAACATAAACCATGTAAGCCATTTGATAAAGGCAAATACGGACGAACATTATTTAGTAATGCGTTTTATTTATTTTACTTTTCAGGAAACTTAAAAGTTTCTGGAAGACCTCAGTTGTCTTTACTTTTTATTAAGCCTCAGCTTTATTGCGAGCCTTGCTAGTTATTTGTTTATCGTTGTATTTTAAATCTACATTAGCATTGGATTGACAGTGTAACTGGATCATCCCGTCATCTAAATTTGATTGTCTCTATGTGTTAAAGTATTGTTTAGTAGGATTTCTAAACCTTTATCTATAATATGTAAGAAATTAATTCATTAAGGATAACTGCTAGAATTATGAAAATATGCAAACATGACACCACTTTTTAAAAAAGCAGATAAGAAGGATCCGCTCAATCACAGATAAATTTTTTTAACATCAATACCAAGTAAGATAATGGAAAAAATAATTAAAATAAAGCTGATAAATAATAGAAACAATGATTTAAATAATAGAAAAAAGTATATTAACAATTTAACAACATGGATTTGTACAAGGGTGCCTAAAAAACTTATTACAAATTTTTGGTATTGTTACAACTGAAAATAAAAATGGCTATCAATTTGATATATTGTACCTAGATTTCGCAAAGACATTCGGTAAGGTGCCCCACTATCAACTTTTATATAAAATTTCAAACTATGGAATGAAAGGAAATGTTTTAAATTAAATTTAGACTTTTTTAAAAAACAAAAAACACAGAGTGTTAATGGATAAAGTTTTGATTGGTGCAAGTAGTGGTGTACCACAGAGTTCGGTATAAGGTCCTCTTCTCTTTCTGTTATATATCAATTATCATCCTAAATGTATCTCTTTATTTTTATATCTAAATGCAGATGATATTATAATCATATATTATAAAAAAAAGTTAATGATCTAATTAACATGCAAAATGACATTGACTTGTTAACTAAATGGTCAAATGTTTGGTTAATGAAGTTTAACATAAGTAAATGCAGTACTACGCACATCGGAAGAAAAATTATTAACTACAACCACACAATGAAATAAGATAATCAAAGTTTTCATTTAAAAACAACAAAAAAACTAGACTTAGGCGTAATAGTTTTATCCGATATGAAATGGAATCATCAAGTTTAATTAGCTAGCTTTAGAGCACAAAGTATTTTATGCTTAACCAGAAAAAACTTTACTTATCTTAAGATTGAATTGGTATGGCAGTTACCACATTGTTAATTAGACCACACCTAGAATTCGCAGCTCCAGTATGATGTCCAAGTAATAAAAAAGTGTTAATGACCTGGAAAAAATTTAAAGACAAGCAACAAAATTAGCACCTTAACTAAAACATATAAGTTATACTGAAAGATTGAAAAATTTAGGTCTTACAACACTGGAAACAAGACGAATAAGAGGTTATCTTATTGAGTTAATAAATAAAATGTTTGTCTCAGTTTTTTCTGGTTAAGCATAAATAAAATGTTTGTCTTAATAATAACTGGAATTAATAAGATGCTGTGGTATAAAGAGCTTCATAAAGCTTCTATATAAAGTCTAAGAGGTCGTTTAATGAAATTTAAAAAAAAAATTTGCAAAAACGACCCTGAGACAAACATTTTTTACGAACAGGGTGATACCTCAATTGAACGCCAATTGGAAAGCAAGCTTTTTTATTACAGCATGTGATGGCATTAAGTTTAAATGACAAAGTCTTAGCATTAGATTCAGTCCGTACTGAAAATAGAGGTATGTAGACATTCTTATAAAAATGTTGAAATGCTTACAAATATTTGGAATTGGAATAAGAATGGTATTGAAAAGTTTGAATTGTTTGTATTCATTATTGTTTGAGAAAGAAAGAAAGAGAAAGATTAATTTTGAAAGATTACGTTTGAGAAAGATTACTTTATCAACTAATAAAGGTTTTGTTGAGCTCCAAAGCGAACAAATAGATTTTTTTCTATAGGAGCCCAACTATGGATCCCTGTGGGACACTACATGTTACGTTCATTAAAAACGGCAAAGAAGAGTCTTGGATATTAACGAACTTTTTACGATTACTAAGCTTTTTAACCAGTTAAGGGATTTATTTTTAATGTTTATTGTGTATAAAGTTTTTTTTTCAACATCTTCGTTTCCAACAAGGTTGCAAGCAGCCACTATTAGAATTCGAAGTTACTGGAAGAGAAAAAATAAAGTTTTTAGAGCAAGATTACGATTGATAGACGACTTAAAAGATTGCAAGTTATATGAACCAGGAAAGCAAGATGAAGGAAGCGAATTCCGAAGAACTGATGTTCGAGGAAAAAAAATTCACGAATAAGAGTTTTTGGAGCAATTAGAAACAGTCACAGAAAAAAGATGAGGTCTTGTTGAATGACGAGTATAAGTGAATGATTTAGTGAATGATTACTCGGTGATGACGATGGTTTTTTGTGTTTTATAGTTTTTTGTACCTTATTCATTTTAAATTTTTTAAAGAACTTGACTCAAAACATAGACAGTACTCAATGCACTATTTAGTAGTCCAAGAAATTGCCTCATTACTATTAATAAACCCTAAGCCGTAAAAAAGGGTTCCTAATGTGGTCTCGGCAATGCATACCAAAAGTAAGAACAGGGACACCACCCATACGTAACATGGCACTGTTAATACTCTTATATTTTTCACCTATTTATGAAATCATCGTCTCTGAAAGCTACCACAGAGTTTAAGAAACCGGACTACCAGCCGGCCTCAGAACCATAAAACTGAGTTTTTGAGCTGTACCCTCATTAGGAGATAATATAATGAGTTATCAGTCATAAAAATAGAGACACAAGCAAAATCCATGCATTAAGTCAAAAGATTCAACATCCAGCTTTCAACATCCTAAACTGGAAACAATGTATTATAGATACATCTGCGCCAGCCTAATAGATGAAGAAGGGATGCGAGATTGGTTAACAGATAAAATCTGTTTACCCCTTAAGTCTTTACTTAGAAGGCCTTCTACAAGACAGTAGCCGGTTGCGTTTAACATCTGCGCAAGATGAGTATTTTTATCGAGACACCTTCAGGGGTGTTTTAAATCGAAGTCGGCTTCTCCTAGCCTTTGCTTAAAAATGCCTTTTCTACAAGGCAGCAGAAAATGATTGCACGAAGCACAATAAAGCAAAACTGGGTTAAATGTTATTTGTAGCAGGACAACCTGATCTGACTTACAAATCTTACAAAAGTTTGACATACAGTTCGACTTACAAAAGTTCGACATATGTTAAATAAACAACAATTAAAGCAACTATATTATTAGTTTATCCAGTACGCAAAAAACTAAACTTAAATCTCTTTATCAGCATCAGAAACACGCTGCTCACTTAATTAATTTTGCAAATCGTTTTTCAAGTTCAAAACCACTTCTGAGAGAAATGAAAGCCTTAAATGTATACAAACTAAATGTTTATAATATTTTATCTTTCATGTTTAAATGTAAAAATCATTTATCTCCTAATGTTTATAGTGCAAATTTTATAATGCAAAACCCATAAACAAATACAATCTTTGTAATGGAAAAAATCTCCAAGAACATTTCTGCCACACTAAATTTGAACAACTATATATTTCTAATCGCGGCCCTTATTTATTAAATAAAATTGTTTTGTCTAATTTTGATTTTTCTTTGACATGGATTTTAACTTCTTTCAAACAAAAATTAAAAGAAGTTATCTTTTTAACTTTTAAGAAGTTATCTTTTAAAAAAATTAATATTTTTTAATTTTATTTTTAGATCTTTTCTTTCATATATTTCATATATATAATCCAGTGTATTTATATTTTAAATGCACAGTTATATAAAGTTTATGTTGATTTATTTTTATTGGTTAATTTTATTTTATTGCTACTATTATTGTTATCATTTTTATTATTATTATTTTTATTATATTGTAAAGGGCTTCATGATAAGATCGAATGATCTTCTGAAAGTTCTGCCAATTATATTTGTAAAAAAGCTATTCTGTAATTGTAATGTTTTATTGAAACCAAATATATATATATATATATATATATATATATATATATATATATATATATATATATATATATATATATATATATATATATATATATATATAGATATATATATATAGATATATAGATATATAGATATCTAGATATATAGATATATAGATATATAGATATATAGATATATAGATATATAGATATATAGATATATATATAGATATATAGATATATAGATATATAGATATATAGATATATAGATATATATATTAGTGCTATTTATATACTCTCGCTGCAGCAGAGATCTAAAAAATCTTTTTCTTAGACAAGCTCACCGCTGAGTAAAAAAACTAGTTTACTTATCAATCAGCGGTAAATAATCTTTGTTCAAATAGCTGTGTGAATATCCTGTATGTAACAGAAAAAAATAGTTTAGATAAAATATTTGATAAGTAAATACGCCTGTGTGTTTTCTTACATTTTAAATAAACACAATTTATTTATTAAAATATGATTTTTTTTTATAATTAAAAATAATAATAATGACCCAATTTCGGTTAATCTAATTTATATAATTATTAACATGATATTTATTAAATATATGTTTTAAAAACTTTTTCTGGTAAACTTTTTACATTTTAACTGCAAATTAAAAGTTTTTTAAAGTTATAATTTTTAAATAAGGTAAAAACTTTAAAACTTTTAAATTAATTTACAGAAAGATTTTTAAAACTTTCATAACTTGCAAGTTTGAATTTAAAAAAGCAACATGTTCAAATATATTTTGTTTAAAACAGAAAGAAAATTTTTAAATTGAAGATATTAAACAGCTGTTTAATATTTCCTAATTAATCCTACTAAATGCTGCATATAACAATATACAAATTTTTACTATATATTATACTATAATAAATAAGTAGTAAAAATATAAATATATTAAACTAAAAAAATAAATTCATAAAACTATTTGAGTATTTCAATTTAATTTAAGGTTACCCAGGGTTACCCAGGGTTACCCTGGGCAAAAGTCTTACTAAAAAAACACTGAAAACTTAAACAATAAGTTAAAAACAATTGCTAATGAATGCCAATTTAAACATTAAAAGAAACAAGATCTTCTTGTATAAACAAATTTTCAAGTTACCTAGCAAACTACTGCTAACTTCATGCGTCCAATAAATGCACAATGAAGAAGCAATCAAGTATAAATGATACATGGTTTTCTGTTGGGTATCATAAAATATCATTTTTGAGAACAATGAAATCAACCAAAGGTTATCCCAATAATTTTTTATATATATATTACAACGCACAATTACATGTTTTTTTTAAAAATACTATTAAAGTAGCTTAGAGCCAACAATCACTTAAGTTGAAAACCCTACTGATGTTTCTATTTATTTACTTTATAATTCTTTTGATAAACTATGGAACGTTTTGATATTGGTTCGTTTTGAATAATTTAGACACATTTAAACAAAGTCAAGAAAAGCGACTTTGTTTTTATTTCTTTGTTTTCGCTTTCTTTTCTTTGTTTTCATCAGGAAAAAACCACCGTATATCCTTATATCCGTTTACATTGCACAAAAGAAAATTTTAATTTAAAAAAAGTGTTTTACCGTCAAATGTAAGTCATTAAAATAACAAACTTTCTTGTAATGAATTTGATTTTCACAATAGAAGTTATTTCTTTTGATCTTAAAAAAATTACCTAAAAATATATAACTTTTTTGTACTTCTACTAAGTTAAGATAAAAGTCAGAACGAGATTAGTAGTCTCTTTTTGGAGTTGCATAAAAGTTTGATTGTTTACCGTTTAAAATTTATATAAACTTTTAAATTTTTTACAAAAAAAAATTTTTAAGAAAATTATTTAGCGTAAAACTGAACTCCGTGAAATGCAAAACACTATGAAACATTGCACATTTAGAGGGTTCCATTGAAATAAGTGGCCAACAATATATTTGTTGTATTTATGTGGATATTATACTTTAAAAGAGTAAAATAGAGAATTATGATATAACATTTTTTTTGTTGTGTCTTTAAATCAGCTTATAGACCTGCGAAATTCCATATTTTGCAGTTTTAAATACGATAATATTTTTAATTTTTTTTACTGCATATAGTTATCTAATAAATGCATTTTAATACATATAAATTTTAATTATTATTTTAATATTACTTTCAAAGCCTTGTACGCGCGTACCATATACATTACTTGTACGCGCGTAGCAATAAAAAGCCCACAAAAGTTCTATCATTTAAAGAAAAAAATGTTTATATTTTTCGCTTGAAAAACATATTGGTGCAGAGCCCTCGATGATCTAAACCCCATATTTTGAGGCGTAATTAAAAAGAGTATAGAGTACGAATATTAATTATGCTTAACCCCGCGATTTACGTCTATTCCATACTGCAGTAAAAAAGGACTCACTGCAAATAGCCAAAACCCTACCACAACCAAATTTGTTTGTGAATCAAACCACCTACAATACCACTGGAAGAAAATTCTATTAGATTTTTTATTTATTGTGAAAACACAATAAATAAAAAATCTAATAGAAACACCAAAATAAAACTAAAGCAACTCAAGTAAGGATTAATTGGTTCTTTGCAATTGATTGCAATTATAATGGTAATAATTTCTTTATCAATTTCTAAAATTTCGCTGAGTAATACGGCAGCCGTTTTTCAAAACGGATTAATGTAAAAATAATCAAATTTGACTTTTTAACGAAATAAGCTAATTTTGATAACAAACTTTATTAAATATAATTTCAATGAGCCATGAAAAAATTCAAATGAAAAAATTATTACTTAAAAAAAAATATTTTACAAAGAGCTCCTAAAAATTTATTTTAATTGTGTTTTTCTCGAATATGTAATAAGCATCTTAAGGTGTTTTGAAAAATGGCTGCAGGATCAAAAAAAATAAATAAAAGAAAAGTGACATTGAATAAAAGAAGAAAGGTTATTTTGAAAGCTGTTGAGGTAAAAGTTGTTTAAATGCTTTTTTTAAGGTTTGAAATTCATTTTTCTGTAAAGAAAACAGTCGCGTTTTTCCCGCTTGATTAAAAAATATTTTTACATTTATTTGTTTCATATAATTAGTCATACTTATTACTATGAAAGTTTTTATAAAAAATATTAAAAAATTAATGAAAAGAACAGAGAAAATAAAGAAAAAAAAAAAAATAACAACTTCTTAAAGTGCAAGAAAAAAAAACGAAAGAAAAACTTAGCAAAAATCACTTGCGCAAATTTGCTAATAAGAAGACAAGCTCGAAAAAATTAAAAACGATTTGAACAACGACATATGCATAATAATATTAATGAATTAAAAGAAAGTGTTGATGACTTGTTGTGCAAGCAAGGCAAGTCATCTATTGTGTTTACAAAAAGATGTGACGTTGCATCAAACGTCGTATCTTTTTATAAACAACATGCGCGCGCATACTTGTCGGCATAAAACATTTAAAACTTATAAGAGTTCATTCAAAAGTATTTTATATAAAAACACACAAACAAGATTTTTTTCCATTTCTTTTCGTTAAGTTTTAAATAGTTCTTCAGAAAATTTTAAATTCAAATTGCTTTTGGAAGACAAAAACAACAAAATTCTTGCAAGCCTTTTTAAAATTTGCTTTTTGAAATTCTTCTAAAACTTAATAAAATAATTTTTTACTTTTGAAAATCTTCTAAAACTTAATAAATTACATCATAGGGTAAAGTTGCCGATATTGTACCCTCTAAGAATAAGATCAAAAATAGAAAAAAAAAATACAAAGTAGAAACAGTGAGACTTTATTGTACTTTATGATTTAGACATAAACTGTTCTAAAAAAGTTGAAATACTTAAACGATGGTATTTGATAGGGAAAGTTTAAAAAATTTGCTATCTGTACAATTAAGGAAACAAGATCCTAAATCGTATTATCATAATCCAATATTGTAGCTATAACTTTTATTTTTACAAATACTATATTAATTTACAGTATATTTTGAATGATTTTTGTTAAACGTGTAACATACTAATGAGGTGGTTAGAATTTTGGTGGGAAAATGTTGGATATTACTGCACATTATATTAGTATTACAAATCAGAAAATCTTTGTTTTTGACAAAAGTTACATATATTCAAAATTCAAAATGGCAGCTTTGGTACAATTTAAGACCTTAAATGAGGTACATGATTCACTTTGAGTTTATAACAATATTAGACAAGAAATGCTACTTTAAATTTATTGAAAGTTTTTTTGAATTCACATAAATAGTGCTTTCACATAAATATGATGAAAAAGACATTTTAACATGTTTAAAGTAATAATCTAAATATTGAATCTCAAAAATAAGAAAACTTTGGCATCATTTCAAATCGAGGTAACTGTTGCCAGAGACTAGTTTCATTACACATAAAAACAATTAGTTCCTAATTTCAACATAGCAAAGATATTTTTTGGGTTGTAAAAATAACTAGATACAGCAAAAGTACAATTTAGGCGCCGGTACAATATTGGCAACTTTACCCTAAGTGAAATATTTTATAATGTAAAATTGCCAGTTGTAACCATAGGTAGTGACGAATCATCAGAATATTTTAGGAAAGTTTACTGCATATTCAAAAGAGTTTTGGAAAAATTGTACCATAATAAAAAATTTAAGTAATTTAAAAAAAAAAAAAAGGCAAAAGACAGATTAAAACTATTACCTTCTTTTAAATATACTTAAACTTTTAATTTGTAAAAAATGCTTCTCTATAAATTGCTTTATAGTAAAGCATATTGCTGGACATCCTACAAAAATCAGAGAACTAAATAAATTTTGCAAAAGTCAAGGAATTTTGATTAATTTATTGGAAAATCAGATAATTTTTAGAAGAGACAGGAAAAGTTCATAGAAAATGAACATAAGTATTTGCTTTAAATCCTAAGTAACTAGATAATTTTTTTTTTAAAATTACAATCTTTATACAAATATATGTTTTAATATATATCTTTATACAAATATATGTTTTAATTCTTATTAAAAAAAAAAAAAGTGAATAAATTTCCTAACAAAACATACAAACATCTAAATGTTTTTACAGGAAAATTTCCAAGTATTTGTTTTTTCTGCCTACAAGTATGCACGCATCTGATTTTTTGAAAACGAGAAAGTAAACATTTGTAGGTCATCTATACATTTCCAAAAAATTTTAATGAAAAAAATATTAGAAACTATCTAACTCATAGATCACGTTAAAACTATTACAATACAACACTTTTTGAGGAAAATAATGAAAAAATAATTTTAAAGACAAAAAGAAAAAGATAGATCTCAAAAATCGATTGCAAAGAAATAAATTGCGAATTAACGGTGCTATGGAACTACCGGGTGAATTTGGAAAGATTGTAAAAAATTTGTTAAAAATTTATTTACTGAAAAACTCCAAAATTATATAGAAATTATCACTGAAAGAGCGCACAGATTGGGTTCAATAAAAACAGAAAAAAAGCAAACATTTGTTTTAAAACTACTAGGTTTAAAAGTTTATCTTTTATGAAATTAATAGAACTCGTTTATACTCTATACAATTTTAAAAACAGATGCAGCACAGTGTTATAAAGTAGGTTCTAACTTTAACTTTCTGACCCGGGAAAACCCTAGTTAGTATTTTATAGCCTGCGCTATAAAATACTTACTAGGGTATAAAATACTTACTAGACTTCAAAATAAATGTTTAGACGTCAGACTTCAAAATAATGCCTAAAACCCTAAGTTTCAACGACAAACAGAATATTCTCCTAAAGTCGATAAACCAACGCGGAAAAGGAATTTAAATCTTTGAAGACTTTGCAAAGGAAAGTTTTTAAGTTCGAAAAAAATTGTGGAAGAAGTAATAAAGTTGCGAAAAAAAGGTAAGTATGTTGTTTTAAAATTTGACACAACTTTCTATAGGGAATTTTTTTTTCAAATTTAATTAAAATGTCGGAAATAAATGATCTTGAATCATTAAACTTCAACTTTTTAGAGACTAATTATTTCTCCTCAGATGAAAACATATATGCTATCATGATTTATTTATTTATTTTTTGTATTATTATCCTAGTGAATTAGAAAAGTTTTATTTTTATTTTAGAAAACTACCACATTGCTGTGTTAAGGCTGTTCGTTAATTACGTCATCAGAATAATGGGGAGCTTCTAAAATTTTTTGACAATTTTTTACAGGGAGGTCAAGGCAAGATGAGGTCAATAATGCTACTTTTTAAATAAATTTAACTACTTAAAAAAAATAAAGTTAGACAATATTTTCAGTCCTGTGTCTCGCTCAACCTTCAGTAAATGCAGCTATTTGTATTCTTACTTTTTAAAAACCGAGTTGTGCTTTAAAATGACCCGACACATACAAAACTAAATAAGCGAGATGTTTACTCATAACACTATTATTTTTTCAAAGTTGCTGTTGATTAGTCTGTTGTGTATGTGAAAAATAATCATGCAATTACATAGTCTACATTATATTGTTTAAATGTTTATACCAGAGGTTGTCAACAAGCGGCAGGTAAGCTTTATGTGGTTCTTTCGATTTCAAAATGCGGGTCTTTAGCTCCATCCACAAATAGTAATATAATATTGAAATTAAGATGTTGGAAGCTCTTTAAATATTGGAAATTTTTGTAAATTGTAACTTTTAGCTTCTCCGTTTCAGAGGGTTGCCGACCCTGGTTTAAGCAATTTATTAAATGCATTTTTTGTTATACTAGACTCTAATATAAATAATTGGCTTTCATTGTGAAATAGGATTAGTTCTTAAGTAAAGGGAGGAGGGTTCGAACATTCAACAACTGTGACTCTGCACTGTAAATAAATTATAATAAATTTTTAAAACAGTCATTGCAATTGATTCATTTAAATAAAGAGGGGATATCAAATGTTGACTTGATTTTATAGGGGGATGGGGGGTTTCTGGAAGTTTGACAACTTGTTGACAAGAGGAAGAAGGAGGTAAAAATTGCCAAAGTATTGTTGACGTAATTAATGGACAATACCTAAGAATCCTAAGTCGTAATTTAAAAAAAAAATTTCAATCTTATTGAAGAAGCTAAAAACTTTTTAGAATAATTTGTTTAACTAAAAGTTAGATTAATTCGACAAGTTTTGATAACACAAATTATCAGCTTTCTCATTTTGAATTATTCTCAATAGAATTAAAAATTATTAAAATAAACGTTTACATGAAACCAGAAAAAGTTCTATTATGTTTTATAAATATATAAGATAAAATATTTTTTTTCTTAACTTTATCAGTTTACATTTAATACATGTCGTATAATATAAACTTGGCATTTGGAAGAAGATCATACTGATCTTGTCGCCAAAACTATAAATCAAAATTGAAACATAAATATAATACAAGTAGTTTAAATCAAAATAGCAATCTAAAACATTTGAAATTAATATTAAAATTGATATAAAAATCAATAAATGGTTAAAGATTTTGTCTTAAAAGTTTTTTAATATGTTATTTTTTGAAAAAACAATATTCTTTAACTTATTTTCAAAAAATGGAAAAGATATTGAGATTTCCAACTTGGGCTCAACAACTTTGTTCCAAAGATAAGGTGCTCGATAAGTTATACAAAATTGATAAAACTTTGTTTAACAAAAGAGTTTGCCTGAGAGTAGCGATGAAAAAGATTGAGAAAAAACAAAAGAAAAAGTAAGGAAATTATTTGCTGAAAATATTAATATCAAAAGAGAAATCAAAATAGAACGAGCGCATAGAGTGGGCGTTTCGAACGAGAATCGCGAACGAACAATTTTTATGAAACTGCACGACTACGAGGACAAAATAATAATCACTGATAACGCATCGAAGCTGAAAGGTACAAATATTTTTATTAACGAAGATTATTGTAGTACAACTAGAAAAGTTCGAAAAGAGATTTTTTTGCTAACAAGAAAATTCATAGAAAAAATGATTATTATGTCAAAGTTGAGTATAATAAACTAATTGTCCATGAATTTCAACAAAAAACCTGAAAGAACAGAAGAAAGAAGAAAGAAGAAAGAAGAAAGAAAATTTATTATCTCAAGGTGAATAGTCTATTTATTAATATATTAATAGTTATATTCTTTTATATTTACTATATTTAAAAAATGGATTCGAATAATGTTTTTGAACAAGGTTTTGAAAATATAAAATTTGACTCTTTTGAAGACAATTTATTAAATAACACAAATATTTTTTAAGAAATTCAAAGGAATTTAATGAAAACACCGTATTTTGATCCTTATTAATTTAAGGGAGAAAAAGAAATAGATTCATTTTCTATATTACATGTAAATAACAGGAGAATAAATCAAAACTTTGACAAGTTTAAAGAATTTTTAAATATTATAAATTACACGTTTCATGTCATATCCCTTACAAAGACTTAGCATGAAAATACACTTGATGCTAATTCAAACTACAAATGACCTAATTATAAGCTAATAAGTCAACCGCGAGGAAGTAATAAAAACGGAGGAGGCGTTGGTATATATGTTTTAGAGATATATTCATACAAAATAAAAAATAAACTATGCTCAACAAATCTTCATTATGAAAGTCTATTCATTGAAATAATAAGTGACAAAAATAAAAACTTTTTTTTATTTGGGTGCGTATACCGACCGCCGAGTTGTAAAATTAAATATTTTGAAGAATTTAATAAAAATACAGTCCTAAAAACAAATAAAGAAAAAAAAAGTTTGTATATTGCTGGTGGCATAAATTTGAATGCTCTGACATAAAATATTTCAGAAAACAAAATCATTTTTTGATATGCTTTTTAAATATAATATTTTACCAGTTATAAATAAACCAACTAGGGTAACAAAACGCTCTGCAACTGCAATCGATAATATTTTTATTAATATTTATATAGAAACGTCATTTGAGACATGTATTTTTAAAACTGACATTAGTGATCACTTAAAGTAAATCTTTTAAATGTCAGAACCAAAGGGGCTTCTAAGATTATAACTCAAAAAAAACCGCAACTATCAACAATTAATAAGAATAATCTTTCTAAAAAACTAAACCAAGAGTCGTGGAATCAGGTTATTAAATGTGATAATACTGATAAAGCTTTTAATATTTTTCTACAAACGTTTCTTGATATATATAACGAAAAGTGCCCATTGAAATTAAAAATAAAAAAAACATTTCTTGATATATAAAACGAAAAGTGCCCATTTGAATTAAAAAAAAAACAAAAAGAATACTAAATCGTTGGATGAATAAAACTCTAATAAAATGTATAGAAAATAAACAAAATCTTTACAATAAATTTTTGAAAAACAGAAGTGAAGATAATGAAAAAATATAAAAAAAATATAAACGGTTTTACGAAAATCTTCTCATTTGCAGATGACACGAACTTATTTTTATCTCATAACATAAATATTACATTGTTATTTCAGCATATCAATAATGAACTAGTAAGAGTTTCTGATTGGTTTAAGACAAATAAACTGTCTCTTAATATTGATAAAACGAAATGGATTTTTTTCCATCCAAATCACACAAAAAATCTTATACCAAATGAAATGCCACTGCTTTTTATTGATAATATACTTCTAAAAAAAGTAACAGTTACAAACTTTCTTGGTATTTATATTGATGAAAATTTGTCATGGAAAAGTCACATAAAAAATTTGAGTAGTAAAATATCAAAAAGCATAGGAATTTTGTACAAAGCAAGGAGTTTTTTAAATAAACATACATTACTTAAACTATATTATTCGCTCATTCATTATCACATTAACTATGCGAACATTGCGTGGGGTAGTACTAATAAAAGTAAACTGGAACCTCTTTATCGTCAACAGAAACATGTTGCACGCCTTATTAATTTTAAGGATCGATTTACTCATGCCAAGCCTCTATTAATTGAAATGAAAGTCTTAAATATATATGAGCTTAATATTTTCAACGTTATATGTTTTATGTTTAAATGTAAAAACAATATTTCTCCTGAACCTTATCATAATTTGTACAACAAAAAAGAAAAAACTAAGTGCATTTTACAAAATGATAATAATATTCGTCAATCAGCTTATCAAACTAATTCTGGAAAATACTGTATTTCATTTCGAGGAGCATTACTTTGGAATAAAATAGTTTTAAAGAATTTTGACTTTTCTCAAGAAGTTAGCTATCACTCTTTCAAACAAAAACTTAAAAAAGTCATTTTTTTATTAGATGATATATCTATATTCTTTTAATTTTTTGTTTCTTTTTTTAACTTTATATTTAACACTGCATTAATAAATTTTATAATTTAACAATTTGTAAATAGTTGTTTAACACTTTTGTTAAAGGTATCTTAAAACTGTATAACAAAATCTTTAACAAAAAGTTTAACAATTGTGCTAAAGATATCTTAAAACTGTATAACGCATCTATGTATTTATAACGGAACCGTTTTTCTTTTTCTTTTTTTCTTTAAATTTGTTTATGTTTTCAATTCTTAATTTTTAATTATTTGTTATCTTCAAGTATGTTAAGTATATATTCCTATTGAAAGTTTATTTATTTTGAGAATATTTTATTAATACGAAATATTAACACGAAAATTTGTCGTCGGTTCTCGACGACAAGACCTTACGGTCTTTTACGAGTTCCCGCGTTCTTTTATTTCTTAATAACGATCATGTATATATATATATATATATATATATATATATATATATATATATATATATATATATATATATATATATATATATATATATATATATATATATATATATATATATATATATATATATATATATATATATATATATATATATATATATATACATTGTTAACTTGTTAACGAATATTTATTAAATCACAAAGTTGTAAAATTAAAGAACAAAAAAAAAAAAAAAAAAAAAACAAAAAAAAAAAAAAAGCTAAAAAAAACTATTATAGTGAAGAACTTACAAAAAACAAATTCGATGTAAAAAAAACATGGGATGTAATTAATAATATAATGGGAAGAAATAAAATAACTACGGCTTTACTGCCTCAAAGAATAAACATCAATAAAACTAATATTTATTGTCCTTTAAAAATCTCGAATGAGTTAAACAAATACTTTACAAACATTGGCCCGAACCTTTCTAAAAAAATTATAACTACACCCAACTCATTTCAATTATATCTTAAATCGTTAAATGAAGTAATACTTCATTTAACGATTTAAGATAGCGACTTTTCTCTTAAGGAATATGAAACATCCTTTTCTTTTCTAAAAAAAAATAAATCACCTGACTTTGATGACGTTTCTAGTAATATAGTTATTTTAAACAAAAATTACATTTCCAGACAAACAAAGATCAATCAGAAATCTCTAATTATAGACCTGTATCAGTACTTTCTGTACTTTCCAAAATATTCGAACGTGTAATCTATAATTTATAACCATTTTAATGAAAATAGTTTATTTTACACAAAACAGTTTGGTTTTCAAAAAAACCATTCAACTGAACACGAAATAATTAAAATTGTAGACCAAATTACTAAAGGATTCGAAAACAATAACTTTACTCTAGGATTATTTATTGACCTATCAAAAACATCTAATACGGTTAATCACCTCATTCTTTTAGAAAAAATTAAACACTACGCAGTAATAAATAAAATCTTTGATTGGTTAAAAAGCTACCTCACTGAAAGAAAACAATATGTTATTAATAAGGAATCAGGTGGACTAAAAATTATGTGTGGAGTTCCATAAGGGTCAATTCTTGGTCCCTTGCTGTTCTTGAACTATGTAAACGATTTGCATAATGCTTCAGCAAAACTTAACGCGATAATGTTTGCTGACGACACAAATCTTTTCTTACCAAACGGTGACATTAGGCAACTTTACTCTGACATGAATTATGAATTAAGGAATGTCAATGAATGGTTTAAGGCTAATAAACTGTCACTTAATGTAGATAAAACAAAGTATACTCTATTCCATAAAAAATCACAACAGGAAAACCTTCCCTTAAAAATACCATTTTTAATTTTAGATAATAAACTAATTGGAAAAAATGAGTCAATACAATTCTTAGGAATTCTTATTGATGAAAATTTATCATGGTTTTCTCACATAAATTATATCCAATCAAAAATTAGTAAAACAGTTGGTTTTGATGTACCGTATTCGCCCATATGTAACATTAGAAAGTCTGAAACTAGTATATTTTGCCCTAATACATTGTTTTATTTACTATTCTAATATTATATGGGCTAGTACTCAACCAACAAAACTTAAAAAAATATTTTCTCTACAAAAACATGCATGCAAACTAATATATAAGAAAAAAAAATATGAACATGCAAAACCACTAATGAAAGACAAGCAAATGATGAGTATATATGAAATTAATATTTACCAACACTTAATTTTTTGTTATAAATATAATAACAGCCTGATTCCGAAAACCTTAAATAATAAATTTACGACAAACGTTAACAATAATTACTCTCTTAGAATAAATCAATGGAATACTTATAAATTGCCTAGAATTAGGAGCAAGTATTCTGAATATGGAATAGCATACCGTAGACCGAAACTATTGAACACATTTCAAAAAACCAAACTTTTAAATACGGTAAAATCATTAAACTCCTTTAAATTTCTAATAAAAAATGATATTTTTGAACATAAGTAATTTTGCAATTTTTCTAAATAAACATCGAATTTCATTATTATTAGTTTGAAAAAAAAAAAGTTGTGTCTTTTTTTTTTATAATTAAAACAATGTCAGTATTTTTTAAATGACTATTGTTAAAAATATATTAGTACTATTTCCTTTCTTTCTTTAAATTGTACAATTGTATTTTTAACAATCTTATTCTATTTTAAACTTGTAAAGTGAGAGAGGTCGATTTTGTACTTTTTTCAAAGTTTCAACTTGCTGTGCCCTCAGATAGCTGGGAAATATTGTCAGGAATTCGGAACAATGATTCTTTTTTTTTTCTCCTTTACTCAAATCTTTCGCAATTGATTAAGCAAATTCAGTAAAAACGTCAATTTTACTAAAAATGTGTTTAACAATTGAAAGGTATTATAGAAAACTAGTAGTTTTAAAGTTTCCAATTTTTGAGATCCCTTGCCTAGTTTACAGTAAGGATGCTGCTGTATCGTTGCAAAGAATCAAAATCATTGTAAAATCATTGTCGAAACTTTTCAGCTACCACTAATTTTACGCCTAAAAAATGCAAAACGAACGTTGTTACATAATTCCTATTTTTTTTAGGTAAAAATAAAAAATGGGGCATTGCTGATTTTACTTTGCATCCATCAACTAAATTATATATATATATATTAAAATAGTGTTGTATTTTACAGGTTTGCAGGAACCGGTGAAAAAAGCTAGAAAAAGTAGCAGCTGCTTTTGATACCCAACAGTTTAAAAAGTAAATGAACTTTTATTGAAAAAATAGGTTTTTAAGTACTAAAAGCTTATAGAAACTCAATTAAGCTCAATTAAAACCATTACGTTTTTCTTAATTTTTTTATTCAATTTAGGTATTATAAAAATAAATTTAATACGCAGCGTTTATTTACAGCATTACAGCTAAACAAAAGTTTATGATTTTAGGTAAAAAAAATTTAGTTTTCAAAATATTCTCAGATCCTATTACAATGTTAAACTTTAGTGTGCAATGTTAAGCCTTAAAAAACCAATCTTAAGCTCAAGTGCAATGTTAAGCCTTTGCTATTTACTAGGTATAATCTAACAATAGTTCCAAAAATTAGCAAATAAAAAATAAATTTTAAACTAAAATTTGTTTTAGTTTTAGGTAAAATAAAAAATTTTAAACTTAGAATAGTTATATTAAGTTAAAAGTTAAATTATACGGACCGGGCGTGTTCCGTAAGCCCATCAACAGCTAGCCGTGCTAGCTCGTGCGAAATTGCACGGAAGATGATGCGCTGTAGTAATTATTAAAGCTGATCGAATTTTGCTTTGAAGCGATCGACACTGGTAGCACTGACTACTACGTTAGGTAATGCGTTCTATGGGTGAGCGACGCGGTTGTTGAAGGAGTTATAGCGAACGAGGCAGTTGTTGTCCATTTCACGATGAAAGCGCTTGCGATGACCGTAGCTAGGTGGGATGTTGGGTGGAACTATATGCCAGCTAATTGAGTCGATAATGTTTTAGAATTTATATTTTTGAATGAGGTTGTGGCGTAAACGTCTATTTAATAGAGAGGTGAGACCGAGTTTGATGCATCTTGTCTCGTAATCGAAGCGCTTTATTTCGTGCGGTACTTTGGTAACACGATGCTGAACACGTTCTATGACATTTATGTCTTTTTCAAGATGCGGGTAACTGCAAACTCAAGATGTGGGCGTATATAAGTGGTGTAAAGTTTTTTCCATATTTTGGTATCTCTGCTTATAAACGCGTTTTTCAATGTCCCGAGAACTTTACTAGTCTTGGGAGCGGCTATTTGTGCTTGCCTCTCATATTTTAAGTCGTTGGAAATTTGAACGCCTAGATCTTTTTCGGATGTTGAAGACTTGATTACTGTTCTAGTGATGCTACCGTTAGCGTCGTACTCGTTCATTAAATAAATATGTGGGGAAATTTGTACCTAGTGAAATGCATGACTTTGCATTTCTTGATGTTGAGTTCCATTAACCAGGTTCGAGTCTAGGTAACAACGCTATCTATATCGGATTGCAGACAAGCTTTGTCTTCAGCGGTTTTGACAACACTTAGGATTTTAGTATCGTCTGCATACATTATACATAAGTTTTCGCTACTGATGAGTTCGGGTAAGTCAATAATAAATATTACGAACAGCGTAGGACCAAGCACTGAACCTTGCGGAATGCCACTGGTAACCTTTACCCAGGTGGATGACGTATTACCTAATATGGCACGCTGTGATCTATTTGAAAGGAAAGCTTTTATCCAGTTAAGAACGTTACCTTCTATTCCGTAGGATTGAAGTTTTTGAAGTAATCTTCTGTGAGGGACTTTATCAAAGGCTTTGGCGAAGTCAAGAAAAAGAACATCTACTGGAAGCTTGCGAGAAACGTTGTAGGTCAGAAAGTCCATGGCCTCAAGCAGATTTGTGACGCAGGCTTTTTTATTGACGAAGCCGTGCTGGCAATCGACAATAAGTTTATGAACTACAAGGTGCTGCATGATCATTTCTTTAACAATTTTTTCCATTATTTTGCATGGTACTGAGGTGATGGAGATAGGCCTATAGTTTTCTGGGTCAAGTCTGGAGCCTTTTTTGAACAGTGGCGTCACGTTTGCCGAGAGCCACGTTTTTGGGACTACACCTTGATCCATCGATTTCTGAAAAATGATGGCGAGCGGGGTAGCAGCCGCATCAGCGCATGCTTTAAGCACAAATGGACTGATACCGTCACCTTCATTTGATTTATTGGCGTTGAGAGCAGATAGGTGTTTGTGAACGGAATCATAGCTGAAGATGACGGAGGAGATTAAAGCGGTTGTACGTTTAACAAAGGGAGGTAGTTGTTGATCTGATGGTTCGATTGTAAATACTGACTGGAACTGGCTGTTAAGTATATTGGCTATGGATGCGTGGTCGCTAGTTATTTCCCTAGCGGGTGAGCACATAGAAGTTATCTAGTTACTGACGGCGCGTTTGTTGTTTACATAAGCGTATAGACGCTTAGGGTTCCGTTTGTTGCTAGCTAATTTGTGTTCAAATGCTCTAGTTGCAGTGCAGGAAGCTTTTTTGACAAGGTTTCGAGTTTGGTTATACTCTTTGACAAAAGGAATGATTCGCCATTTGCTGTTGCGGTTGAGGTACCAAAGTTTTTTCTTACGTTTAATTAGTAAAAAAAGTTCGCTGGTTAGCCAAGGCTGCCTGTGTTTGGCTGGTTTGGAGGTGACACGCGGAATAAATTTGTCACATGAATTGATATAGTTGTCGCAGAAGATTTGATAACATTCGTCGGCATATCGGTCTTTAAATAAACTAACCCAATCGACTTGGGAGAGTTTCTCGTTTAGTTTCGCGTAATTACCTTTCCTGTATATAAATTTTGAAATGTTAAAACTGGGAGAGTTGCAGACGTTTTTGGCTAGCTGGTGTTGCCATGTCATAGTGCAGTGACCTTGCGAGGTGGCTACCAAGAGGAGGACCGATAGTAATATGGCTTATTCGTTCGGTTGTTTCGGTAATTACAAGGTCTAGTGTATTTTTGAACTGACCGTTGGCTTGGATGAAGGTGGGATTGATAACGTGCTGGTGTAGATGTATTTCAAAAATAGTTTCGGCGAATTTAGTACCAAAACTAGTTTCAGCGCCGGTGGTATTGGTCCAGTCGTCGTGCCATATGACGTCGGGAAAGTTGAAGTCACCGGTGATTATTAGACCATTAAACTTTTTGTTTTCTACGGTCGATTTTGCGTAAGAGATTTTACTATTTCGTTAAAGGCCAGAACATTATTGGTAGGTGGGCGATAGATGCAGCCAATTAGGAGAGATTCTTGTGGGAGTTTAAGTTTGAGCCAGATCTGTTCCGAGAAATTGCATTGGAAACCGATGTAAAGTTGAGAGTAGTCAATTTCGTTGGCAATAATGCTGTTCTTGACATATATGGCTACTCCTCCTCTACGACTAAAGCAATCTTTTCTAAAGAGATTGTAGTTGGGAATAGCCGGTGCTTAGGATTCGTCAAACCATGTTTCAGTGATAAAAATGGTGTCATAATCATAATAATTATGATATTTTAATTTATTTTATTATTTAGCATTTAAATTTATTATAATACTGTGGGTTATAACATAGGAGTGTTGAGAAAGTTAAAAACAATAAATACTATATATCACAATTTTCTTTTGAATAAAACTTTTTCCTACGGCTAACTCATGCCTATTCTGTGAAGAATACGCTTTTTTTGAAACTTCAGAAACAAGCTTTACAGCACGCTCAACAGACTGACTGTGCAATGGAAAGTCCCAGCCAAGCTCACAAGGATCTGGTTTACATTCAATTGTATTAAGTAGTTCCTATTAAGTTAATCTTTTAGTAGCAGGAGGTTCATAGATCAGTTTATCATCAGAAACCAGATCAGTACATGTGTCACACTTAATTTTAAGATTTTCAATGTTTAGGATTTTGTTAATTCTAATGCCCCCATATATTCTATCAACTGGGGCAGGTGGGGAATTGTCTCGGCATTTTAAAATCGACCTAACTGCTCTATTTCGTATTTCTTTCATATCATTAACAAAAAGGGATAAAAAAAAATTTTCTGGTAGAAGACAATACGCATTTCTTAAAACAACAGGTAGTATAATGTCTAGTATAGTTTGGCTAAAAGTCTTTATATTTTTAAATGTTGTCTATAAAATTATTAGCCGTTCAGTAAAGTTTTTCGATTTCTTATTAGCAAACCAGGTTGGACAGTATTCTGTCTGTATGCACTTTACTATCTCTTTAAGCACAGGAGTAGGTTGTTCTGTTCTCGTATACAAAACTTAAATTCGTATTGCTAATGTCAACCACCTTTGACCATCGGTTTATGATGATGGTCTTGTGTTGCAGTTTTTCCGATTTCAACAATAAATGTTTGGAGTGTTTGTACCTCCATCTAAATGTTCTATCATATGGCGCAAAGGTAACTCATTGATATGAAGTGCACATCCAATTTTATGAATTTTTTTGCCAAGTTTTCTTTCAAGACTGGCACAAAGGCTAGTTTTATACCCAGTGTTGACATTTGTATTGTCAAAAACAATTCCTAACAAAGAATCAACATTGTTTTATTGTGTTAACACTTCGAAAGTGGGCTGTGCTAAATTTTTCAGTTAATTTTCTTTTTTTTTCGAGGCTATCTGGTAACATACTTCTATAAACCATGCTACTTTTATCATCTTTACTATTACATCCAATACATGATAGATTTTGGACTGTAATATCATGTTCAGCAAGAAACTGAAGACAAACCCTTTTTTAGCTCGGTCCATTTTACTCTTATCTAAAACATCAGTTTTATCAGTTTTAGTAATAATTCCAAGATCTTTCAAAAGTCCCGTTACCGTTTCACTCGATATCGCATAGCTAAAAATTTACAATGAAATAAATAACTTTATGTAAAAACATACATTAATCAAGTAGATTATAGCCAAGTTCAAATATAAATTGCTTAGACATCCATAAAAATACCAATTTTGTCTTTACATTGTATTTGTCATAGAAAAATTTTTAATAACACTTTTTAATTGGAAAATTTCTGAGTATTTAAAGATTTTAAGGAGAACAGATTTAAAAGAAAACTTCAACAACTAAATTAATAAAATAACTGCGTATTATGTAATAATAAACAACTAAATAAACTAAAACTTACTAACCGAACACACTATAAAGCAAAGTTATCTAGCTTTCTTATATTATATGTTGAAATAGCAATTGACTCCATTTATTCTGCATCTGCTGATAATTCCTAAAATATAATATTTTCGGATATTAATGCATTCATCGAAAGTATTGTGTGTGTGTTACATATATATATATATATATATATATATATATATATATATATATATATATATATATATATATATATATATATATATATATATATATATATATATATATATATATATATATATATATATATATATATATATATATACATATATATATAGTGACAAAAGTAAAATTTATTCTTATGCTTACTGAATCAAACTCAAATTATAAGTCAAAAGAAGAAGATTTGCAGTTATCAGATAAAGGTACTTGAACATTCGGACACTTTCCTACTCTTCTTTTTTCTTTATTTACATTGCCAATAGAGCAACAGATTACATTGCCAATAGAGCTCATGCCAATAGATTGGAATCTTAACTAACCTTGTACTCTGGCGGACATACACATTAAAAATGTTTATTACTGCTTGTTAGATTTTTGCATTTAACTCTATTATCATGACAGGAAACTTCATCTAAAGTACATTTACAGGCAGATATATCGTATAGATTTTCCAGTACACTATATGCTGCAATTTGAGGTTTTTTTTTGCATTTTTTTTTAATTAATAAGTTTCATCGTGTTAAATGTTTTGACCAATTCTAAATAAATTGACTCATTTTTTATTAAAGGCAATTTTGGATTTACATTAACCAATTTTTCACAATTTCTTGTTGGGTTTTATCAATTATGTTAGATTTGTTTCTAAGCTATAATTGAACGAAATAAAAGTATCTATAAATGTCTCTACAAGTTGGTAAGTCATTTACAGGAAAATCACATTTTGAACCTCCAATGAGTTTTTAGTGGTTAGTCTTGTTTTTTGAGCCATTTATTGCAAGTTTCAACAAAAGGACTTTTTAAATTATTATTAAATTATTTAGCATAACGCTTTTGTGTACAATTTTTCTTATGAAAACTTTTCCAGCGTGTGCAGAAATTTTTTGTTTCTGTTGAATTACGCATTTATTTTTCAAGTCGTAAAAAATAAAAAAAACTGTAGTTATAATCCTAAACGCGAAAAAACTAAAACAAATTTGTTAAAAAAATTTAATTAGTTTTTTATTAGTTTAAAAAACTCTAGCTATCTGAAGCAACAAGTAAGTTGATTTCAAAAATCGACCTCCCTCATTGTAAAACCCACATAGGGGCTCTATGAAAAGATTGTGGTGACTTTAGTCATCCGTATCTTCTTTAAGCCCCTGCCTGTTTTTATAAATCAACTTTTTTTTTGCATGTAAATGTTTCTTTGTAATTATATTTTTTTATTGTATAAACAGCAAATATATATAAACTAAATTTAAAAAAAAATGAGTTTACCATATATGTATTACTACAACTGTATTATATATATTACTAAAACTGTATCATATATATTACTACAACTTTACGAAATTTCAAAGCGCCAAAGTAGTTATTGAAGTTATTTATTGCAGCATGTAAAAAAAGGCATTCTGAGAAAAAACCAATTTAAGATAATTAAAATTTAAAATAATAAATTAAAACATTAAATCAAAATTTGATTTCATTTTCACAAAGATTTCAAAAGGTTGTTATCCTGTCCGAGGTATTATTGTTATAATGTCCGAGGTATTATTTATCCTCGCAATAACAGCGCATACTTTTTTTTTAATGACTTGAAAAATTTTCGCATTTGAACATTATGTTGAAAACAGAAACAAATTTAATACATAAATCTAGCAAATACAAAAACATCAAATAGTTATAAAAAACAAATTATTAAAAGAAAGGATAACAATAAAATAAACATAGCAAAATTAAAAAAAAACAATAAAATAAAAATTAAAAATAATTATAGCAAAAGTTGAAAATAATTACTGCAACGTTTTCAAAAAATATAATTAAAAAAAAGAAAATGCATTATAAAGCAACAACAACAACAAGATATTTATTCTCCTTTTTAAATCATACAATAATATTATAATAATGATAAATATAATAATAATGATAATAAAACTAAAAAATTGATTTTAGTAGGTATGAATAATTGATTAATGAAAACATATATATATATATATATATATATATATATATATATATATATATATATATATATATATATATATATATATATATATATATATATATATATATATATATATATATATATATATATATATATAATATATATATATATATATATATATATATATATATATATATATATTATTATTATTATTATTATTATTATTATTATTAAATGCTGTAACTGGTATGAACCAGTGAGTGTGTTATTAGCACACTATGACAGCTGATTTGCCTGACTGCTGCTCATCCAGCAATCAAGACCGGCTTTAAAACTGTTAACTGTTTCTGAGTTAACCAAATCGTTTTGCAAGCTATTCCATAAACTGGCTGATCTGTTAAAGAAAAAGTTTTCTCGATGAGCTTGCTTAGTGATTTCTTTTACATATTTAAACCGATGACCTGTTGTTTGAGTTTGTTGAAAATTAAACTTTCTTTTTGTTTCTAATTGGTTGAAACCGTTAAAGATCTTAAAAAGTTGAATCATGTCTCCTCTCTTTCTTCTATTTGTTAACGTAGTTAAGTCAAAAGCTTTTAGACGATTCTCATAGTTGATTTTCTTGAGTGATGGTATTAGTTGAGTTGCACGATGTTAAACTCTTTCCAGTAAGTCAATTTTACCCTTTTGATTTGGTGACCAAACGGGTACTTCAAATTCTAATAGTAGCCTGATAAAAGATACATAAAGTGATCTCAGTAGTCTAACATCTAAACGAACAAAGCATTTTCTAATCATACCCAACATTTGATTAGCTTTGCCTACGCATGATATCACTTGATTTTTCCATTTTAGGTTGTTTAAGAAAATTACTCCTAGATCTCTTTCAGGTTCTGTTACGTTTAATTTTTGTTTATTGATATAAAGTGGTGTTTTTCTGTTATTAATCCCATAGTGCATGACCATACATTTAGAAATATTGAACTTTACAAGTCACTCTTGAGTTCACTTAAAAGCTCTATCAAGATCTGCTTGCAAAGACACTGTTGATTTGTAAGAAACCATTTCATTCATTATTTTAGCGTACAGTTTTTTAAGGTTTCAGGAAAATCGTTAATAAACAGCACAAACAAAAGTGGTCCAATTACGGACCCCTGTGGTACACCGCTGATGATATCTGCCCAAGAAGATACGTTTTCGCCTAACACAACTCTTTCTTTTCTATTTTTCAGAAAAGCTTCAATCCATTTAATTGTTAGACCAGATATTCCATAAGCTGCTTGTTTTAGTAACAGCCTTTTATGTATGTATATATATATATATATATATATATATATATATATATATATATATATATATATATATATATATATATATATATATATATATATATATATATATATATATATTTATAGACTTTTACAGAATTGGACTATTATACTGACGAATGAAATTGACTATTATACGTATTTGAACTTGATTATTACACTAAAGTAAAAAAAATTAAATGCAAAAGTTATTTTTAAATGAAAATATACGGACCTTTTTTTTTTTAAAAAGACCTTTTAGCCCCTTTCTTGGCGAGTGACAAAACCCCTTTCTTGGCGAGTGACCTAGCCCCTTCCTTGGCGAGTGACCTGGCTGAGTTTATTTAAACTATTCTTCGTTTACAACATTTTTAGAAACTGAGTAAATTCTTTTTAGGTCTTTGATATTTTGTGTTAAAAAAAGTTGTTGATTTTTCATTGTTCGATATAAATAATGTTTTGCAGCTTTGATGGTTTTGCTTTTTTTCTGGATTTGTTCCACACACAAAGATTAATATGCAACTTTATTTGCCGGTATTCTAACACATACCTCTAGTTTAAATAGAAGAGCTGTTGCATGCAAGGCCGGCGCGATAGGGGGATGTGTGAAATCCCCCCCTACTCCATCAATGATTTTTGTTGGCAAATTTGACCCTTTTTGACTATTTAGTCGGCAAATGTCGACCCTTTCGATATAGGTTAGTCGGTAATTTAGACAGTTAGTAGGCAAATGTTGTCATGACAGTGGGAAAGTTTGCGAAATCGAGGAACTTATTTTATTTTTTTTTAAGTCGGCAAAAGTTGTAATGGCACCCCCCCCCCCCCCCACGTAACATCTACTCGCGCCGGCCATGGCTGCATGCAGATTCAAGACTAAACAAATAATATAGCATATGTTAAAAAAATGTATATGTTATGCTATAAATTGTTTCATTTTTAATTATTTTTTATTACACTGCCATGGAATTTCTAGTAAGTATCCATCTGTCAACTTTGTCAAGGGCAACCCAAATATCATACAATTTAATTTTTTTGCTCTATCTCTGACTCAGAAGTACTTGTTAAAAAAAGACCTATTTTATTGCTAAAAAATAAAAAATAACTTTTTTACACAGTGGCTAAAATTAATGTATGTTTGAATTTATGTATATATTTTTTTTATTTTTATTATTTTTTTAAACACCTTCGCTTCTAACAAGGCTTCAAGCAACAACTAATTAGAGTTGGAAGTTACTCGAAGAGGAAAGATGAAGATTGTAGAGCAAGATAATGATTTATTAAAAGATTGCAAATTAAATGAATCAGGAAAACAAGATGAAGGAAGTGAATTCCAAAGAAATGATGTTCGAGGAAAAAAACTAGACAAATAAGAGTTTTTGGAGCACTTAGGAACGGTCACAGAAAAAGGATGAGACTTCATTGAATGACGAGTAACACGAGAATGAATTTTAGTAGATAGCATAAAAGACGCTAGTTCTTTAGAACAGTGCCCATTTTAGTATTTGTAGAAAAGAGAAAGAGAACCAAGATTACGACAATGTGATAATGGTTGAAGGTTGGCTGCAAGAGCAGGTCCAACTATGTTAACAATGCTTTTTGCACCTTGTCTAAAAGAGAAAGGGCATCATCAGAAGATCCACCTCAGATATGGAAACAGTATTCCATAAAAGACCGGATTTGAGATTTATAGAGATAGAGAATAGAATCCAAAGTAAGAGAGTGTCGAGCTCGATAAAGAGATGCAGCTTTTGCAGATGCTAATTTTTTACGGATCTGATATATGGTTTTTAAGAAAGATCAGAATTAAGAGTTAATCCTAAAAGATGAAGGGTAGATGACTCATCAAGTACATTACATTTCATAAATATAGGTCTAAATTATTGCCATAACAATTGGCTGAAAAAATTGAGTTTTATCTGAATTAAAGTTCACCAGTCACTGTGAGCCCCATGCTGTGGCAAAAATGAGATCCCTTCAAGATCAAATGCCCCCTCCAGAGATGGCTTTGTATCATAACAAGAATAAATGGTAGTATCATCAGCGAACAATGCAACCTTAGATGTGAGAATATCTGGAAGATCGTTAATGTAAATTAAAAAGAGTATAGGGCCAAGGATTGAACCTTGAGGAGCCCCTGAAGTTACAAAATAAGAGGAAGAGTGCTGTCAATTTAGTACAACTTTTATACAACTATTGGAAAGGAAGGATTCAATAGTCTTAAAGATGTTTCCAGATACACCATAAGAAGAAAGCTTATGGAGAAGTCCAACATGCCAAACTTTATCAAACGCTTTAGAAATGTCAAGAGAGATGGCCTTAACCTCTCCACCTTTATCTAATGCACAATAAAACCTATCGGTTATTACTGTTATCAAATTAGCCGTAGAACAAGAAGATCGAAACCCATATTGATGAACAGAAAGTAAGTTATTAGACTCAAGATGAGAGATTAAGTGTTTGTTAATTAAAGATTCAAAAACCTTGTTTATGATAGGAAGAAAACTAATGGGACGGTAGTCAGACGAATCAGATCGCTTTCCAGAATTTTCAAAAATAGGGATAACAGATGTTGCTTTTCAGCACGCAGGAAAACAAGACTCTGATAAGCACTTGTTGAATAGTTTTGAGAGGATAGACGACAGGTCCGGAGAAGGCTTCTGCAAGACTATAACAGATATGTTGTCCGGGCCAACAGACTGGATCTTTTGTTTAGCTTCAGATACCTTTTTATTGTGTTCTTTAGATCTTGCTTGCCACTTTCTTGTCTATGCAATGTGAAAAATCATCTTAAAAAATTGAGTGCATGAATGGAGACTGGAAAGATCATATTTTAACTCTCTGTTAGTATTTATATTAAGGGTATCAATTAATTTATATTATGGGTATCAAGACTATTTATATTTTTGGAGAAACACTACACACTGAGCAGCATTTGTATAAGTTAGTTTTTCCAGATAATATTGAAACACTTTCCCATCATTCCTTGTAAGTTCAATAATACAATTCTTTTCAATAGAAGATCATCAAACCTCTAATATAATCATACCCAAGCGTTCTATTTCACTTTTAATCTTCTTCAATCAGTCTCTTTTTTTTTTTCTTCTTGTGTTTGCCGTACATATAACATTAACAAATTTCGTAAATTAAAGGCGTAATTTTTAAAAATTTGTGATTCAAAATATATAATGAAATTTAAAATTAAATAGTACGGGCAGGACTTCAAGAAGATTTTAATGATTCTACCACGAAGCCCTTACAATGTGATTGGTCTGACTATGTTACAATGTGATTGGTCTGACTATGTTACAATGTGATTGGTCTGACAATGTTAGATATAACTGTATAATAGGTACAACTATATTCTGATATTCTTTAAATTATATAAACTCAAGATAAAAATTAAACTCAAAATAAGTTTAAGATAAAAATTAAGCATAACAAGATGCAGCATAATAACTAAAATTATTAAAAAAAAATCAAGTTCCGTTTCGTATGCAAGTCTTATGGGTCTACAATAGTCTGTGAATAACAACTTTTTACTTCTTTAAATAGGCACCTTTTCGTTGTTATTGTTAAATCCTTATCTTTCTTCATGAAAATCTGAATGCAACGCTTAGGCACAGAGGAAATGAGCGTTTGAAGCAAAGATTGAGGGATTTTGTTTTATTCCGTCTGGATGGTCATTTTCAGTTTCGTGACGTTACTGTATTTTTTCCATTTGCATACACGTGACAAGACAATTAGTTCCAAATCTTTTCAATTGGATTCAAGTTGAATGACAGCGCTGGATGATCAAACAACTGAATGTTATGTTCTGTTACAAATTCCATCACGGTCTTTGCCGTGTGTATCAATGTGTTATCTTGCATAAAGACAAACGTGTAAAACACACGTGTTTATGCAGCATAATGCATGCCCATATGGCATTAAGTAATCACAGAGTGTAATTATATAGTCTTCAGCTGTTTGTTTCTCTTCTAAAAACTTCAATTCAGATAATCCAGCCTTGAAAAATGCACTCAAAATCATGACGCCATCATCACCATTTTGTCTGGACAAGAATGTCTTGGGCTTTTTTCCTAAGTCATAGCAATAATATTGATATCCGTCTGAACCATCAAGATTAAATTTCTTCTCATAATACCAAAAATATTGATCCCCTATGAGGTGGACCAGACAAATGTTTGTCTGCATACGCAATACGTTTCTCCATGATATGTTTTTGCATCGCCGACGTTAACATACGCATATAATACCTCAGATGTTTAGCTTCATGTAACGCTTCTTTGTATCGTACGTAATGACACATCAATATTCAGCTGGGCAGATATCTATCGGGCACAACAGCCTGTGTTTAAAGCCACTTGTAGTATGTTACGTTTGTCACGCTTGGTTAATTTTGAAGCATTTTAGTTGGATTTTCTTTTTTAAATATGCATCAGAATCTTTCAAAATCTTCTCAATCATCTTCCGATTTCGCTGTACATGTTTCGATATCTCAGACGTTGATACATTGGCAGCCTGAAATGTCTTGATCATAGCAACTTTTTTAGCATTTAACGTCCATTGGTAGTCCGCATATGGTTAGTTCACAAATGATGACCATTTAGTCTACATTAATATATGCATCACTAACCTAGTGTTAGAGATTCGTCTGTTGCAGTCAAATGCCTAATGACTGACGTGTGCTATCCATTTGTCACCAGAAAAGATCATACGATCTATCATGTTTAGACGCGGTAAAATATTTGGTGCCAAAAACAATGTTTTTCTTATTACTTCTCTGACTATGACTATTTTTTTTTAGATATTTTAATGTTTAAAACAGTATAAAATGAATAAAATATATTATATTTATAGCGTGTGCTTTTTGTTTGGCGCGATCTGTAGCAACAAAAAATAATTCATTGGATAAATAAGATTCAAGTAAGCTAGATACACGCTGTTTTTTAGTTTTATAAGAACTATCATCAAATGTAACTGTTATTCAACCATGTCTACTTGCAGTTGGTTCAATGTCTTTTTTTATCTTATTATCATCTAAATTTTATTCTAAAATTTTATTTGTAGCTCTTTCATAGAACTCATTTAAATCTGTCAATTCTAAAACAACTTCTGATTTTGTTGAAAAAGTTCCAATAGTTGTAGCAGCTTCTCCTGTTTTAAGATCAGTACGCTCCATTTCACATGTAAGAACGATATAGATCTTTGATCCTTGATTGCTATTCAGTATTTGAATGACAAAGCATCATATCTTTCAACACCTTTAGCTGAAAATTGCTTTGTCACATTTTTAATAGCTGATTGTGTCAATTTAAAATCTATTGGTTTTCTAGTTCCAAACTTTTTATATAAATTAAAAACAGTAGATTTTATTGATGTAAATTTCTCATTTGCAGTCTTTTTAATGGGTTCAGGAACATATGACATAATCCAATTAGCAAATGAATTCACTTTATTATTAACAATATTAATATACTTACTTGGAACATACTGAGTAAGTGTTTGAGCATTTTGTGTAATTTGTACTGAAATAGGTTCGTCTAATATGTGTGATCTTAGCCCTAATTCTTTTAAAAGATCTGCTTTTCTCATTCTATAATAATATTTGATTTTTCGCTCTCTTGCGATTTTTCTCAATTCTATTTATTTTATATTTTCCATTTTTTATATACAAGATTGTTTTTCTTATGCCAATTTTTTATTTTTTTAATTATTTTTTCTTAACAAAAAAATAATTAATTTCTTATCAAAATTTTTTTTTTAATTTTCACTCTCTTATGGAAATTTAGATGAGTTAATGAGCTCATATTTAAATCCATTTTCAGTCTTTCCATGACGTGATTTAATATATCACCAATGACCTGTCTTTTTAATAAAATTGTACAATGATTTATATATTATCTCTTCCTCTGTTTCTACATTAGTTATTTTAATAGATACTGGATCTGTTCTAATTTTTACAAGTCTGTCATATTTTGGATCTCTTTCTTTTTTCTCTTTTATAGGATGAATGAATGACCTTCCAACTTTTTTTCTATCTTTTTTTACTTTTTCTTTTTTAACTCTTATTTTTTCTCTTTTATTACTATAGGACGAGTTCTTGGTCTTACTCTAGGTTTTTTTAATATATGCGACTGATAATACATACTATTTTTTAACAAGTTCATGCTCTATAGCAAGAGTAACCCTGATGTATCTAGTTTTTAACAAGTTCATGCTCTATAGCAAGAGTAACCCTGATGTATCTAGTTTTTAACAAGTTCATGCTCTATAGCAAGAGTAACCCTGATGTATCTAGTTTTTAACAAGTTCATGCTCTATAGCAAGAGTAACCCTGATGTATCTAGTTTTTAACAAGTTCATGCTCTATAGCAAGAGTAACCCTGATGTATCTAGTTTTTAACAAGTTCATGCTCTATAGCAAGAGTAACCCTGATGTATCTAGTTTTTAACAAGTTCATGCTCTATAGCAAGAGTAACCCTGATGTATCTAGTTTTTAACAAGTTCATGCTCTATAGCAAGAGTAACTAATGTATCTAGTTTTTAACAAGTTCATGCTCTATAGCAAGAGTAACTAATGTATCTAGTTTTTAACAAGTTCATGCTCTATAGCAAGAGTAACTAATGTATCTAGTTTTTAGACGTTTCTTTAATGTTATTGTCTTTTAGTAAATTTAATAAATACTTTTTTGTATATTTTATGTTATCACTCATTTTTATTACATAAAGAAAAAAAAAATTAAATTACGTTCAAATAATTGAAATTATTCTGTTTTTCTTGTAATTATTTTTAAAAAATGTTTTATTTTTAAATCTTTACAATATTTAACTTTTTTAATTTCATTTTTAATCTTTTTAATATCTTTATTTGCTTTATCTTTATTTATAATATTCTATGTAACTTTCCGTAAGACGTATTTCTGTTTTATATTTTTTTCCCATTCATCTATCATTCTAATTTGTTTTATTCTACATTCATATTTTGCTTCCATCAGATATAAGTTGTCCTAATTTATCAGAAATTACAACAGCATATGCCATAGTATTTGCTGGAACAGGTGTATTAAATGTTGCTTTAATTTAACATCTATTGTTGACGCCTTTAATATTGCTGATTGTTTACTTACATCAAAAACAAAAAGTAGATATTACAAACTATTTTTATAATTTGTAGGATTTATGCTGCATTGTGTTATTAGTTCATTCATTCCATAAAACTTTTCAGTTAACAGATATGCATCTCTCTAAGCTTTTGAAAATTGTTGATATGGAAATAATAGATTATAAATTACAATTTCAGGGTAACTTCGTGAATTAAGCATTACGTACAATAATCACAATAATCAAATATTGCAGAATTTTGTTTTTGACTGTTATTTTTATTTGTTTGTAATCCAACAATGATAAATCTAGGTCTTGTACTATATGATGATGGATTCAGTGACCAAGTGAAATCAGTAGTTTGTAGAACACTCACTATGTTTTCCAATAAAAAGAACGCTCACTATGTTTTCCAATAAAAAATACTGGAAGTGTTACTTTTGGTTCAATTACTTTATTAAGCTTAAGTTCATATTTAAGAGATGGTTTAACATGTGGCATAAACAGTGATACTTTAGTAAGATTGACTTGTCCTGCAAGAGCTGCAACTGCGGCTCTAAAAATTGCATTATCATTACCTTCTCTAATAAGAGTAAGTGTTTGTGTTAATCCATAAACAACTTTATCATAAGTATCACAGAATCCAAAAATATGTTTTAGAGGAAAACAAAATGAAAATTTTCCTTTTATTTTTGGCTCTTGAATTAAATAGGATTGTCTTGCTGCAAATCCTAAATTTGTAGCAATTGCTGCAGTTGTTGATGAAACTTTATACCATAATTGGTTCATACCTTGAACAAATTGAAAGTAATTAGGATATTTGAGAAATCTTAACATTGTAGTTGCTCTACCTAAATTGTTAATATTTTCTACAATTTGACCTGATAACTGATAATCTGCTCTATTGAATAATTACATAAGACCATTATTTACAAGTGTTACAGCATCTGCAATAGCATAAGATGTTCCATCTGCTTTTAGAAGTCTTCTGTCAACCAAAATATAAGCTTCAGATAGAAGTGTGAACAAGCCTTCCTGATTAATAATGATACTTATTTCAGAAACAGGATTATTTAAATTTGTAATTATAATTTGATATTTATGGTATTCAAATTTTTCAATACTCTCATCAATCATTGGTTTTTCTGTAAAATTTAATGTGTCAGAAGTTGCCATTTTATTTTTTTATATACAAGATAATTTTTTAAATCATTTTCAAGAGTCTGAATTTTTTTAATTTTAGTTTACACTGTTCTAAGACCTAGACCTTCTTTAACTCTACTCTCTTTAGCTAAATCTTGTATTCTTATTGCTTTTTTAAATTTTTTTTTTTGATTTTTTGTTACTAGATTTATTTGCTGATCCAAAAATAATTCTACTTAAATCTGTTTATACTTCACTAGATTATTAGCTACAGTTTTAAACAAGTTTGAAAGAATTTGTTTACTTTCAGGTGTGAGCTCTTTAGTTGCTTTATTTGATACTTTTTGTATTATTTGTTTTCCTTTATTTACTACAACGTCTTTAGCAGTAGATATTGCAAAAGTTGCAAGTTCTTTTCCTGCAGACTTTGCAGCATCTAGTCCATTTATATAAAATAAATAGTCCACTTCCACCAATAACATGTTTCTTAATATAGCTTTTATTATTTATAATGAGCATTTTTATTTAATAACTATTTTTATTTAATTTATTTTAATTAGCTTCGCTAATTAAAATTTTTCGGATCTACATAAATTCATAACTATTTAATTTATCTATTTCCTAAATTACTAGACAACATATTCTTCATAGCAGATAATGTTCTAACTAAATCTAAAGATTTTGCTTGATTATATACATTTCTAATAACATCAAATATTCCACTTCCACTAACATTAATTATTTTTTGTACCTCTTTATAATATTCAGAATCAATTACACCTTGACGTAACAACTCATCACAAATTGCAACAGCTTCATTTCTAGCTCTAGTATTGCCTGCGTTCAACGCAGCTATGCGTAATTAAAACATTTAAACTAGTTCATCTGGATCACTAGAAAGAATGATGACTCCTTTTGCAGATTTTCCAGTTATTTCTTCCAAAATAGGCTTAATTATTTTTTTGTATTTTATAATTCTAGATGACCTTGGTTTATCTGGATTTACATAAGAACGAATAGCATCTGTTTCTTTCAATAGATTTTTATAATCTTCAAAATCATCTTCATTATACACATTTTTATCAGGACTAGCTTTTGTCAACAATTCCCAAAGACCAGTAGTTCCAATATATTTTTTATCATCAATGGTTTTATCATCACCTTCAATAGTTATCTGTTTTTTTCCTGTATACAATTTTCCATTTTTTGAGTGTATACCAAATGAAAAATCTGCTTTCTTTTTATTACTATATGCTGACTTCAAATAATTTGTTACAATTTTTCCTAATCTAATATCTTTACTTTCAGTGTCAGGTGGCAGTATTGCTTTTGTTTCAGGAATATATGAGTTTGACAAAGTAAATACTAATTGATCAGCTTTATTTTCTAATTTAGATAAGTTTTCTTTTATACCAGACTGACCATCAATTATTGGCTTATACATTTTTGTTAAGTTAGTCTGTAGATCATTAGCGTCTAAGTATTAACTAATAGAATTCTGATATATCTTTTTCCTTGATTCTATTGCTTCTTTAACCATTTGATCTCTTTTATCAGGATCTGTAGTTTTAAAAAATGGAATTTTATTTATGCAATAATTTTTTAAAATTATTTACATAATTCAGAATAGCTAAATCTCTTTGATATATATTATGTTTTACATGAACATAATATATGTTTTACATGAACATAATATATGTTTTACATGAACATAATATATGTTTTACATGAACATAGTATATGTTTTACATGAACATAATATATGTTTTAGTGTACATGTATTATTCTTTAATTAATATCTATTTTTCTAATATTTTGATTTTTACCGAACCTATTCTATAACAATTCCATAGCTTCTTTCATAGCTTTATCTCTACCTATATTAATACCTGATTCTTTAGTTTGATTATTAATTTCGTTTTTAGATTTTGTTTTAATTTCTTCAATCATTTTTTGTAACTTTTCATATTCTGAAAGTAAATTCTGAATTGTAAATTCTACATCATCGATATTACCATCTTTTAAAACTTTAGAAATATGGTCGCTTATAGTATTTAATTTTGCATCAGCTAGTAATTTAATACTTATATGCTTTTCTGCTTTTATGTTTAATTTTTTAATAATTTATGATCCTATTAATGATAATAGTCCTATACTTAATGCTGCATTTTCACATGCAATAGCTACTGGTGTTCCAACAATTGTTGTTAAAAAACCAATACCAACAGCTCCAAGTGTCATAGTAGTTGCTAGTAATGAATTATCAACAACTGAAATTATTCTTGAAGCTCTGTGATATTTTTTACTTAACATAGTTCTTCTACTTCTTTCACATTCTATCTTACCTTGAATTTTACTTATCTTATCTAATCGATATCTCTGATCTATAGATAGTGGTTGTGCAGTTGAAAGATCTGGATAAATATTTTTATATTGTTCATTTTTACAGTCATTGTAATTATATTCCTTTATTTTATAAAGAATCATTTCTTTTAAATTACTTTAATAAATCATGTTTATGAGTATTAGATTTAGTATTATCTTGATTACATAAATTATCTATAATTAAATCTCCTATACCTGATTATATAGATTCAACAGAGTTTTTATCTTCTTTCAATTCTTCTTTCAATGCTGAAGGTATCAATGCTTCGCTAAATTTTATTTGTTTAACATTTTTTATTAGATGTATAACTAATTCTATTTATAATTCCGTTATAAGATAAGATATAGAATAGACAATTTCCTTTTTCAATTTTTTTTATCTTCTTTATCATTATTATATAAAGCTACAACAATATCATCAGTAGACTCTGCTACTACAGAATTAAACAAGTTTAAATGTGGCTTATATTTTTCTGTTAGTGCATATAATACATACACTTCATCTATTCTAACTCCTCACTTTAAAGAAATTTTTGTTATGTTGATTTTAGGTGCCCCAAGAAGTCCTCACGGTCTTATCACAGAGCACCGCGGAAGAGCATTTAATAGGAAGTTGACGCCTCCTTCCTAACCGATGTCGCAAAACTTGCCCAGAGGTGGTGTTTGAACCACGGATCTTACGTTTCTGAGGCAAGTGCGCCACCACTGCGCCACGGCTGCTATGTATGTACTCGTATGAATTTGATTTCATTACAAAATCTTGTTGAGCAAATATTTTACATCTTCCATTAATAACTACTGCATGATGTTTTAAATCTATATTAATCGTTAAAAAAATACTTATTTTTTGTTCTATATAATCTTGAGTATATCCTATCTTGTTTATCGGCATTTTTATAAAGAAAACATTTTGCCTTAAACTAAAAAAAATGATATAAATAATTTTCTTTTGTATATAAAAATGGATATCATAGATTTATCATGGAATGTAATTAAAAGTAAACGTAATAATAATAAGTTATTACCTAAAAGTATAAGAGGAATTATTGTAGGAAAGTCAGGGTGTGGAAAAACAACTTTATTATTAAACTTACCTTTAAGACCTGGTTGGTTAGACTATAATAATTAACAATTTTTTGGAAAATCTCTTTTTCAACCAGAATACAAAATATTAAAATGTTCTTTTGAAAAAAAATTACAAAAAGAAGTTATTCTCGAAGTATTTACGTTACAAAATCAAATGGAAAAATTAAATGCAAGTCCAGAGTTTATTATTGAAGACATTTCAAAAAAAATAAAAGATAAAACGGATATTGAATGCAAGTTTTTCAAAACAGCAGATGATGTTCCAGAACCTGAAGATCTTGATACTAGCAAGAATATTTTAATGATATTTGATGATTTGCAATTAACAAAACAAAATAAGTGTGAAAAGTACTATGTAAGAGGAAGACATAGTAATGTAGATTGTTTCTACCTTGCACAATATTATTTTGAGTTGCCTAGGCGAACTATAAGAGAAAATGCAAATTTTATATGCTTGTTTCCACAAGAGGCAAACAATTTAAATTATATTTATAATGATCATGTTACAAGTGATATCCTGAAAGATGAGTTTAAAGATTTTTGTAAGAAATCTTGGTCTAAACCACATGAGTTTTCTGTTATAGATTTATCTTCCAAAAGAGATTATGGAAAATATAGATAATATTTATATACCAACTTTTGCATTTTCATAAAATATATTTTTTTTTATTAAATATATATTTATATCTTAAAAATTCAGATCTACTAATTTATTAAAGAATCAAATTTAATAATGGGGTATTCTTAAATGGTGAATTTTTATCTAATAACAAAACTTTACCTACTGATGTATATGTTTTTTCACTTTTAACATACAATCCATTACCTGAATAACTATCACCATTAACCCATGAATCTATAAATAATCCGTTTCCTCCAGCTCTAACTTTAATTCCTTGTCCATTCTTTTTTATGTAGACAATACCATTTCCAGCAATTTTATTAACTACAGCGTTTCCAGCAGCTGCAGCTGTTCCGGTCAATAATCCTGTTGCGATAGCTGGAACAACTTTTGAAGCTAAAAAACTTTCAAATAAACCTAGCAAAGTTAAAAATAATCCATTTACTTTAGCGTTATGCTTAAGTTGTACTTTACTTAGTGTAAGTGTTATACCGGTACCTTTTAGATATGCTGCTTTCATTCTATTTCTTTGTGAATCTGTTAAAGCTATTTTTTATTCACCATTTAGATCTTGATGTGTTAGTTTTATAACAACGTTAGTCTCAAATTCAAATGCTTTTTTAATTTTTTCTTTCTGACTTTCTGAAAGATTGATATATGTATCATAATATTTTGTCATTTTTATATATGCAATATTTTTTTAAAATTATTTACATAGATTCTAGTAAAATATTTTTTAAAAATAGCTAGCGTTTCATTTAATACATATTCAATTTTCTTTAAAATCCTTAAAATGTCACCAAAATTAACACGATCTCTAATATGATACTTAATAGATAATTTTTCCCCTAGATTATCAAGGAGATGACCATCCTGATCGATCAATGTAATTGTCATATTTTCAAATGATTTTGTTGTCATTTTCGAATAAGTTGGATTATCTACTTTTTCTGTAATTTTAAATCCAATACCTACTTTTGGAAAAAATGAATATATAATATTTCTAATTGTATTATTTACATATGTATCTTCTACAAGATCATTTGTGATATGTATAGTATTAACATGCGTTAAATTAATTATTTTTTCTGGTATATTAAAACCTCCATAATTTTTTTTTTTTACTCTCAAAACCTAAAAGTTCTCTAATTGAATTTGGAATTGTAAAATCAACTTGAAACCTTGGTGAAAGAGTCATATTTGTACTCATTGTAGCAACTTCTGCTGAAAATGTAATCGAACTGGATTAATGACTATCTTTTAGTAAATGATCTTCTAAGTATTTAGTTAAAGATGCAAGTCCATATGCTCCTTTTTTAAAAGTAAAATCTACCCAATTACCACCATCATTTGTACTAAATCTAAATTTATCATTCGTTTCATTTATATTTGGAAAACTATTATATGTATCTAATCCCATTACAGCCATTTCATACTCTTTATCATCATCAAGTTCAATATTTTGAGCAAGCGTACTATTTATAACAGTACCTATTCCTTTTACACATATCTTCATTTTATATATGTGTATTTTTATTTTTTTTATTTTTTTTTATTTTTGTGTATTTATTTTTTTATATCATTTCCTAATATAAAAATTTTACTTTACTTCTCTGAGGTGAAATTCTACTATTAAATTATTTTGACTCAAATCTACAGCATTACCATAGTTATCAACTATTTCAACTGTGATTTCTGAAATTGTATTTGCTTTTAATTTAAAATAATTTTTAGATTGCGGTTCTTCATTAATGATCACACCTGAAGTACTAGTAATGGGTAGAAATGAATGAATTACAGTAGTTTTTTTACCATTTATAATTTTTCCATCAACAAAATTATTTAATATGTATATAATTTTGTTTTTAGTTGTAATACTATAGTGAATAGTTCGTAATCTTTTAAACGCCATTTCATACTTTTTTGTTTTATCAAGTTCAATAATTTCATCAAATTTAATTGCAGTGATATTTAATTTATCTTTAACTATTTCAGTATACATTCTTTATATTATCTTTATATTCTTTATATCTTCAATATTTATAATAATTTTTATTTAAATTATTGTAAATCATTTTTTTATTGTACTATTTTTCATAAACAACTGCATCATCTAATTTGACTTGTATAGATTGAATCGTTGAGCTGATATAAACACCTTCAATTCTTAAAAATCCAACAATATAACATCTTTTTTTAATAATACTATGTCCGGAAATTTCTTCACCATCTGCAGATTTAAATATAGTATCCATCTTAACATCTTTATCTTCTGTCGGTTTTTTTTGCAAAAATAACAGGAGGTTTATTACATTTTAGAATTTTCAAGTTGTCAGTATTAAAATTCTTCACTTTATTTTTTAATTATTTTTCTTTGACTTTATCTCTACAAAATTTCTCAATAGATTGAATCATTGCAATAAATTTTTCTTCTTCTTCAGTCTTTCCTATCATTTCATTAAAACAAACAAGTGGAGTTGAATATCCAGTCAGTTTATTCGTTTTTGGACCTCTATTTTCACAAACTCCATATGAAAATAATTTTGGTGTTTTGACTAATAGTGCTTTGCTAGTTTTATTATAAACAATTCTCATTTTTTGATAATGAACAGGTTTACAATAATCAATTACATCAGCACACAATTTTGCCTCATCAAAATTTTCAATCTCTACATATGACATTTTTATATAGAAAATAAAATTATGTATATCATTTTTCATAAATATTAAATTCACAAAATGATATATAATAAATATTTACATATAAAAATGTATATGTTTAATGTGGAAACAAAACAGATACACTCAACTTGCAAAATGTTGTAAGTAAAAACAATAGAAATATGCTACGTGGTAAATGCTCTATTTGTAATACAGCAAAAACTCAATTTACAAAAAGAACTAAAGGAGGTGATTTAGTAGAATCTATTAATTCATTTACAAAGAATAAAAAATTCCCATGGTCAAAGTTTGCAGGTGAAATGCATTTACCAGGTATGAACTTTGCAGGACCTGGCACTAATTTAGATGAAACATTAACTTCTGCTGATACACCTAAAGAATGGAGTAAACCAGTAGATAGAGTTGAAAAAGCAGCTTATATTTATGATCTTGCTTATAAATATAATCAAGATACTCCGACTAGAACTATAGCTGATGAATTAATGCTTAAACAAATGGATTCTATACAAGATCCAACACCACGTGAAAAATTGGAACGAAAGATTATAAAACTTATCTTATCTGCTAAAGCAAAGTTCGGTATGGGTGGTCCATCAGTCCATTTCAGAAAAAACCTGAAATGGACTGATGAACTTGCAAACGAACTTCATAAGCCTGTTGTAAAACATTTTAGAAAAAAAAAAGTGATGAAAATGGGATTGATGAAATATGGGCTGCTGATTTAGCTGACAAGCAAACTTTTTCTAAATACAATAACGGTATAAAATACTTATTAATGGTAATAGATGTATTTTTAAAGTACGGATGGATTGTTCCATTGAAGAGTTAAACTGGAGTTGAAATTGCTCACGCTTTCAGTAAAATATTTAAAAATAGAAAGTGTACGAGATTATGGGTATATAAAGGCTTAGAATTTTATAACAAGCATGTTAAAGCATTTGGTGTGCAGCTCTATTTGACTGAAAATGAAAAAAAAGCTGTGTAGTTGAACGTTGGAATAGAACAATGAAAGAGAAAAAATTCAAGTACTTTTCAGCTAATTTTACTATTAAAAATATATTGATGTTTTAGATGAAATGGTAAATCAATACAACAATACAAAGCATTCTTCAATTAAAATGACTCCAGCTGAAGCAAGAAATAAAAAAAATAAGAATATAGTATTTCTAAATCTAAATGGTAAAGTGAGATCAAATCCTAATAAACCCAAGATTTCAATAGGTGATAAAGTAAGAATAACTAAAGAGAAAAGAGAGTTTGAAAAAGGATATACACCAAGATGGACTGAAGAGGTATTCACAGAATCACAGATTCAGTACACAGATCCACCAACTTATAAAATAAATGACAATCATAGTGAAGAAATACAAGGCACTTTTTATGAACAAGAACGAATCAAGAGATATTTAGAATTGAAAAGATTATTCGTAAACAGGGAAACAGATCGTTAGTAAAGTGGTATGGATATCCTGATACTTTTAACTCATGGGTTGATAATAAATAATTGAAAAATCTATATAAAACTCTCTAAATAATTATCTTGCATATAAAAAAAATGCAAAATTTAATGTAAATGTGAATATCAGCTACTTCTGGTAATGCTAATACAAATACCACTGTAACGACGACTACTTCATCTTATTGCGAGTGATGCAAGGAAAAAAATATATACAATAAAATAAATTTATTTGAAATGGTTTAAATAAATTTCTTGACATAATATAAAAAATGATAGATGACGAAGATTTAATGCAAGTAAGCGCAAAAAATATAATGCAACAAATGAGAAAAAAAATAAAAAAAATAGAAAAGAAGAAAAAAGAAATAGAAGAAATGCAAGTAAGCATAAAAGAGATAGAAAATATCGAAAATAATATACAAAAAGAATTATTTAGAGAAATTGAGATGACGTCAAATATCTGAATTTAAAAATAGAAATAATATAAAATATACTATAAAATTTTTTTGAAATAAAAAAAAAAATTTTTATAGTATACTTTATAAAAAAATGACATAAATAATTTTTATTGCATATATAAAAAGTATGGAAAACGAAAATGTATTGCAAAATGAAGTGTGTGAAAATAAAATAGATAAAATATTAATAATTATTACCGGAAATAGTGCAAATATTACACAAAAATTTAGTAAAGTTATTAAACTGCATGAAAATAAAGAGTTTGAAATTGCTGTAGTTGAATTACTAGTTACAAATAATTATTATTCAAACTCTGCTTTATATATAACAAACAGTATTACATATTTAGATGGTGAAAAAACGACATTAAACATATATATTCACCAGATTCAAAAAATAGAAAATATCGAGTATTTGAAATAGAATATAGATCATTAAAAGCAAATAAATTTTTACAAATGGATATCACAATAGTTGACGAATATGGAGAACTGATAGACTTACATAAAAAAGATTTATTTATCAAATATCATAAAAGAAAAGTTAATAGAAATCACGTCACACAAGAAAGTATGCAACGACAAGAAATATTTAAAGAGATTGTGATGAAGTTATATAATTGAATTTGAAAATAAGAATAATTTAAAATATCAAGAAAATCCGCGAAATTGGCAGTAATTTGAAAACTGATTTTTAAATTTAAAAAATTGATTTAAAAATTGATTTCTTAGTTATTCAATTTATACACACTATGGATGAAAATGAATCATAGATTTAATTAAATCTATGGTTAAAAATATGGTTGAAGATAAAAATGAGGCAGAACTCTCCTCTTCCTATTACTAAAAGTATTAAAAAAAGTTGATTTCCTTCTGGACTAAACAAGTGCAGCTCCACAAAGTGTTGACCAAGCTGTATTTTGCTATCAATATTTAGTGGCAAAACCCTTTGTTGTTGATCTCAGCCTTGCATCTTTGAGGCATAGATTCGATCAGGTGATCAATGAAACTTTTTGGAATCGCTGCTATTGCCTTTTGGATTTGTTCAAACAGTTGATCCTTATTACGAACATCTTCACGATTAATTCTGCGGTTGACGATCACCCACAGGTTCTAGATAGGGTTGTGATCCGGAGATTAAGGTGGTCAATCCATCACCAATAAATGGTTGTCTTGAAACCACTGCTTGACTACTTTTGATGTATGTTTCGGATTGTTGTCTTGCTGAAAAACCCATTTTATTGGCATATTCCATTCAACATGAGGTAATATATCATTTTTCAGGATATTTTTATACATGAAACAGTCCGTTATTCCATCAATTCAATGTAATGGACCTAGAACGTTAGCAGAAAAACACCCCCAGACCATTACATTGCCTCCACCATGCTTCACGGTCTTATGACAGTAACGTAAATCGAGGCGTTTTCCGGCCGGTCGACGTACACGGCAAATGCCATCGCTCCCAATTATGTTGAACTTCGATTCATCACTAAACAGGACAGTTCGCCATTTCTACACATTCCAGTCAATATGAGATGTAGCAAACAGGAGTTTTTTCTTCTGGTTCTTTAGTGAAATCGGCGGTTTCTTTGCAGGGTGTCGAGAAAACAATCCGGCTTCAACTGCACGTCGTCTGATTATTCGGTCCAATAGAGGCAGCTCTAGTTGCTTTTGTATCTCGACTGATGATATCCAGGGATCCTTCTTGACGAATCTGACGATCATAGAATCTTTTCTAGAAGTGGTGGAACGCAGTCTTCCACCTTTTTGATCTGCTGCCAACTTCCCCGTAGAACGATATTTGGAACATAGTCTTGATACGGTCCATTTTTTCACGCGATATTTATCACAAATACTTTTTTGTAACATTCCACTTACGTAATCGCCAATAATTTTCTTTCGAGAATTCGAGACTGTCAGGAGTCGTTTTTGCACTTTAAATCATAAAAATAATAAAATTCAATAATCACGCTTCTCAAGGCTTACCGTGTTACATTTACCTTGTGATGATACAATAATGCTTTGTGGAACACAACGTCTTGGTTAGACGTTGACTGTATTGATTTAATAAAACACTTATTGTATTTCACTTTTTGTATTGATGTTCTTCGATAAAACACTTTGATAAAACTAACTTCGATTAACTGTCTTGATAATACTGACTGATTGAATTCCATATACCATATACCTATCTCATATATATTAAAATAAACCTGTGTAAACCTGTTCTGGAAGATTCTAGATGCTTCTTTTCGATGCTTCTGGAAGCTTCTGGATGCGTCTGGATGCTTCCAAATGTTTCTGGATAATTCTGGATGCTTCTGAATGCTTCCAGATGCTTCTTCTGGAAACTTTTGGAAGCTTCTGCATGCTTCTGAAAACATCTGGATACTTCTTTTAATCATTAAAAAACTTCCGTGACATTGACACGGAACAGACTTAAGAAAATGAAACAAACCAAAAAAGTTGCACTTGTTTTGTCCGCTGCAAAATGGCACTTGTCAACGAAATTCTGCCTGTGTGCTGTCACCTGTCAGCTGATTGCTCATGTCATGGCGTGCAATGACTCCAAACTCCTTAACTGTTTGCTGTGGTAGTATAGTTCGTTTCGTTTTTAAAACATGTAAAATTAGGAACACTTTTTAGCATTGTTCAACGTTGGTTGCAAATGTTTTGTCCAATACTGTACATATATTTGTGTCACAAGGGTATAAAAGAGATAAAATTATGGTTAAACTATGTGTCTGGAGCTACCCTCCAATTTTGAAACATGACTTTTTTCAAACATATTTTCTTTTATGTTTTGTATATTATTTAGGTACACAATAACTATTTTTTTTGGTTTCTAATTCAATAGATAAATGTTTGCACTTTTGACAGTTTATTTTTTGTTAATACATTTGTACAATCTATTTTTTCTTTAAGTGTCCTGGGCACCCAACTTGCCCCTAACTAAAATAATATGCTATGACAAATTTATTTCACACAATAGTTTTTCTAATCTCTAAATACTCTATATATTATATTTTTTGTTTTGAAAACGCAGATGTAATTGAAATATCACACAACGTTGATGCGACCGAAATTACTTATTTATAGATTTTTTTTTTTAGTTTTCAAATGTTCAGAGTCCCGTTAACTAAGGGATTTAATGCAAATAAATTATCAATAAATTTATTTTAATATATATAAATATAGATGCTAAAGTTAAATAAGTCTTTAAGATTAGACGACAAAAATTTTTGTTTTTTTTGTCCACCGCGTTTATACTAATACATTAATTAGGTAATCAAGTAAATAGTACGAATTGCACATTCTAATAACTAGTGCAATTTTTTGTCTGCTTTCTCTATGCTATTTTTCTAAGTTTACTTTGTCTGACTTTCGCTCTAACTTTCTTCGTTTTTTCTAAACTTACTTAATCTTGGCCAGGGAAGCGGGTGATGATGCTCTTTAGTGAGCTGAAGTTGTCTTTGCCGGCCCGGGTATGTAGCATCTATATGACAATTAGCCGTGAAGGATACAATACACACAGGTACAATTATTTATTTCGGAAAAAATCCTAAAAATTAATTTTTTTGAATTTGAATTTGAATCTTTTTGATTACGAATAATAAAAAATTCCTTTGTAAGGTTTCGGAAGCATTTGTACGGTTTTCGCGATCATCAGGATGGATAAACATTTCTAATTAATACGATATCGTCACCTATATGATCAAAGTTGTGAAACTTTTCATAATTATTAATATTCAAACAAATTTATGTTTGTTTGGTAAAATGTGATATGTGATGAGCGCCTTACGCTTTTATAGGTTCACGGATTTCACCTAAAATCATAGAAAATTGTTTTCTTTTAAGCGCAAATGCGTGTATTTAAGAATCTTTTTTTTTTTTTAAATATTATTATTATTTCTTTATTTTATTCTTAATTTAATATATTCATTTGATTCTGAATGCGTCAATAATTTTATATCTTAATTTGATTCCTAATTTCTCTCTTAGTTTATCATGTATAGTTTAGCAAAAAAAATGTTTGTATTTGTTTTGGGTCCAAGACTGTATCGGATATTTCGTTTTGACTCTAATATCCAAAGGAAAGTTATTGTAAGTTAATTACTAAAATGCATGCTATAAAAAGATTATATTATCTGAATATTACTTATATCATTAGTGTTGTTTTCTGAACATTAGTGAGTGTATTTTTGTTTGAAAATTTGTTTAAAATTTCGTTCAAAAAACAAAAGGAGAGTTTAATTTTTTGTTGGTTTATTGATTTAAATAATATAAAGACGAAAACACTGTTTTGCTTTCTTTCACAATTGTAAGCAAAAATCAAAAGTTTTATGTTTGTTTAAAATCTACTTAATGTTTAATGATTTAAAATTTAAAAATAACCCTCAAAATAAAAAATAATTTTTTAAAGAATATATTTTATTTTAAAATTAAAGTTCCTACAGTTATTTAAATGACAGAAAACGTTTTTTGTGTGTAATAAAATTGTTATGTATTAAATTATATTATTATCCAGTGATTTTGTATTTTATGATATTTACATATATATATATATATATATATATATATATATATATATATATATATATATATATATATATATATATATATATATATATATTTTTATATATGTTTTTTGTGTGTCATAAAATTGTTATGTATTAAATTATATTATTATCCAGTGATTTTGTATTTTATGATATTTACATATATATATATATATATATATATATATATAT
>NC_061161.1:59388941-59493941 GCF_022113875.1 Hydra vulgaris
GATTCTATAAAATTTCTATCTTTTAAAACAAATTATTTCTTGTGAAACATCAATAACCTTTGCTAATTGAGGAGCAACATGATCAATATATAGATGCAACAATAGAATTATGATTTTCTTTTTTAAAATTCATTACTTTTTTTCATAACAAAGAGTAGAGAAGTATCATAAAAATACTTCTCTTGTTTCAAATTTTCCATTAATTTCTCATTGAAAAGAACTAAAATCATCAGAGTTGTAGCTGATGCTGTAGTTATACTATTTTTAACTTCTTTAGACTTTCTGTTAAATTTTATTTGTAACTTCTATGTAAATTCCATGCTAATAATCAAACTTTGCCATAACATTGACATTGTTTAGGATCTCTGTTTTTGTTATCAAAGCATTTACAATTTACATAATTCAAACAATTTCTCAAAAGACTGTGTGGAACATTTGTATGTGGCTTATATTTTTTCATCATTCAAATATTTTAAGAAGTCTTTAGCAATATGGATAGTTAGATGAGAACACTTTTTAAGGCAATTGTTGGTATACCAGCTTTTTCCCAAACAGATATAATACTTGAAGCTTGTGTTTTAATAATTATACAAACTGATGTACCATTCTTACATATAGACACATTTTAAAAACATTAGCCTTGGTTGGTATACTGGTAAAAGAGTGTATAAATGTATGAAACAGTCAAGCATACTAAAATTAAAATCCGGTTAAAAGTTTTTTTTTTTTTAAAACCTGAAATATTTAAATAGAATGAGTGCTTTGGTGGTGTTTTTCAAGTAATTTTCTCAATATTAAGATGCCACTTACACTTTTGTGTGAGCTCACCTCGCGTTCTTCAAAAACTTATACTTTAGTGTGAGCTCACCCCGTGTTCTTCAAAAACTGCTAACTGATACAATACCTTAATATTTTAGCTTTATATATTGTATTTATATAATGTATATTTATATATTATATAAATATATAATAATGTTATTTTTTAAAAAAGTAAAGTAAATTACTTTGATTTTAGGAAAAAGAATACCTGTTAAATACATCAGAATGGATAGGGGAATCATTTATCAATACTGTAAGAGATTAAAATTTAATGCACAAATTTATTTTATTAATAATTAGTTTGCAAACATTTTTTTACTTTATAAATATTGTTTTTAAATATTTTACTTTAGGTTTCATATGCATTAGCTGCCACTTATTACTGTTCACCAATAGTTGTGTATTATCTTTATCAAAATGGTATGTAATATATTACATATTCATGATTTAAGTTAATACTATTGTTACCAGGGATGCGAAGTTCCATCGATTTTTGGGGACTCTGGGACTCCGGACTCCGAGCTCAAAAATCATGGACTCCATGGACTCTGACTCCGGACTCCGGAATAATTTTTTTTTTCTTCATTTAAATATGGGGTTATTATTATCTGGAACTTTTACGCGAAAATTCCAGAAAAATGAGAGGGTACCTATAATATATTCTCTTATGAATTATATACATGTTTATTTTATGTAACCTAAGAAGTCCTTACAAAATTCACTCCTACTTCCTAACCGATGTCACAAAACCAAAGGTGGGTTTGAACCACAGATCCTTAATTTTTTAAGTGCGCTACCACTGCGCCACAGCTGCTTAAATCCAAAAGTTAATTTGTTCCACTTTTGCTAGATCGTAAGAATTTATAAGAACAATACAACTCCAATAATTTTTATTTGATTTGTATTGTCGCAAGCACAGATTTTTCAGATTATTTAAATCCACATGATCATAAAATTATAAAAAGATTCAATTGCTTATTTGCATTAATTACACGCTAAATTATAAAGTTACAAGGACAAAATATTACAATATTTATATCATCAAAAAATGTTCAAATAAAAAAACTAGTTTGTTCGTAAAAAAAGCATATCATCAATTAAATCAGATGTAAATCGAATACGATCATCTGGTGTCATGTGCTCTTAGATTGAAAACGGACGCTCGACACTGACTTGGGATATGGGTAGCGATAAAGCGACACGGCAGGCATCCCATACAACTTCAGGCCTTGTTTTAAAGCGTTACGCCTAGAGCGATTTACGTACGCCTTAAGCGCTTTTTACGTACGCGTAGAGCTGTTTTGGTTAAGCTACTTTTTATCATTTTTTAACTTTTAAATTAGCGGTAACATAAAAGAAGTAATTAATTTTCAAAAAAACCACATTAACTTTTAAATAACGGTATGTAAAGATATTTATTAAAAAAAAGAATTTAATTTAAAAATAATTGTTGTAACTTTTCATCGCGATATATCTTTCCTTTTTATAGCAATTAATTTGACGCTAAACCAAATATTTAGCAACATGAAAAATTGTTTGTCAATCCTTAACTACAAATTTTTTGCAATGTTTTTTAATAAAAAGTAGTAATTTTTTAAAGTTTTTAGTAAAAAACTTTAAAAAAATCTATATTCCATATTTATTAATTCAGAATATAAATGTTTTTTGTAATATAGATTTTTTAAGAATTTTTTACTGAATTTATAATAAAAAACATTTGAAAAAAAATTTGTAATTAAGAATTGACATTTTTTTGAATATCTCAAAAAATGTCATAATATTTTTGTTATCATGATGACAAAAATATCAAGACATTTTTTCGAGATATTAAAAAAAATGTCTTTGTTTTTCTTATTAGTTAAAGGTATATAGATACATTTACCATTAAGTTATGCGGGGGAGGGGGTCGGCACAGAAAAAAAAAATTACCTGTTACTCGCAATATTTGAATGAAGACAATTTGTTAAATTTCTTCTGTGTGCAATTCAATAAGTTATTTTTTTTATAAATCAAGTTATATTATAAGGTAAAGAAATCATGAGTAGACTACAACATCCGCTGATGACACTAATATTACGTTGAATATATTTATATAACGGAGGTTTTATTATGCACGCGCACATTACAGGTTCCGTTCAATAAATACTAAGGCACGTTTTAGTTTAATGACAGTCTCCATTTTTTACTAATGAATGTGTATTTTTCTTTATAAAAAAAAAACAAACTAGTATATAAAAACCTTGTATATTTCTATTATCTCTAAATTGTTTAAAGTTCGAATATGGATTGTATTTTGAAGGACAAAAGATTTACTTTAAAAACTTTTAAATCTTGGGACTTTGCCGATGCTTTGCCGATGCGATGATTAAAGAAAAAGAGAAGACTTACGTTATTAAAATCAAATGTAAGTTATGTGATTCTTCATCAAAATAAAATAATATCCAAAAACAATAGTGCCGTAAGGGCAATTGCCCAACGGTTTATAAATAATACAAGTCATGTTAAAATATTTTAACATGTTACTATATTTTAATTAAGTTGATATATAATTAAAAATAAAAATATAGTTCAATAAATAAATTAAATTTATTCTTAACAAAGATTACCTCATATTTATTCTTTTTTTTTATTTTATTAAGTTAAACTGCTTACAAACGAAAAAAAAAAAAGAGTTTTGTAATTATACGAGAATGAAAATACTTTTGAGTTTGTTTATAAGTTAAGGAACTTAATTTTTAATAAACAAAATTTTTTACGAAAGTTTATTATAAACAGATACGATTCAAATTATTAAATATACTTAAATTATTTCAGTTGAGTATTTTTTAAGTTTGCACGATAAAAGTTTGGCGTAATAGTATTTGTTTTTTTGGTTTAAGAATAATTAACAAAAGAGTTTGCATAATTAAGTCTTTTATATTTAATTTAATTTTTTTTAATTTACTAAAATAAAATAAAAAAGATTTAATCGTTGAAAACGATTTTTCTGTTTCTTTGTGATATGTTTAAAAAGTTAAATGTTTTTACAATAACATAAAAAATTTATGAATTAAATTTCTAGCGAGCGTGTTCTAAACTACGTATCAAAAATATGCTCAAAGCAGACAAAGCTTTTTTATATTTTTATAAAACGCAAGTTGAAACGCTTTTATTAATTTAAAAAATATTTAAAAACTCAAATTTTTGTTTGCTAGTCAAAACAAAATCGTTGTTTAAATAATTAACATGGGTTTGTGTTTATCAATGTTAATTTTTTTTGTTTACTCTAGAAATTTTAAAAAATAAAAAAATCATTATTATTTTTTATTCAATAACGATTAAAAACAATTATTCAAAAACAAATTTCAGAAATAATTTATATATATACATATATATATATATATATATATATATTTTACTAAATAATATTGAACTAAAATTAATAAAAAAATAACAATGGAAAACATTACAAAATTTTCATAATAAATTTATATTTAAAACGTTTATAGTTTATATTTGAGCTAATTGTTATATTGAACTAGTTTGCGGTTATTTATTTATTGTGGTAGTTAAAACACTTAATGTCTATAAAAAAAAATAAAGATAATTTTATGACGTCAAAATCGCGTTAAGCTAATGCATTAAGCACTTTTTTATTTAAAACAAGGCCTGAACTTCAGCGAACTGCTCAATTGATTTTAATGGGTTAAGTTTTAAAACTCGTTTAAGTTGAATGATTTGTCTTTAAACATTGAGCGGATTTCTGGAATTGTTTTTAGAGCTAGTTGAAACTCCTTTTCGATTACATCTAGTTGAACCTGCATTTGTTCTTCTGAAGAATTTTCTTGAACCTCCTGTTCACACAACTTTTTGGTCGACGCTTTGCAACTGGTGAAGCATTCTCCTCATTTTCTGAACTAGAGTCTGACACATAAACTGCAAAAGAGTTGCGCTCTACTGCTTTTTTGGTTTTATTGAGTTCATTATTCTTATTTTCATTAGCGAGTTGTATAAGTTTTTTAATGTATTTTCCAAAGTCCATCAGCTGCAGTTATCTATAGAAGTATTTATATTTTTTGGAATATGAATTTTATTAAATTTAATAAATAAATATATATAAATAAAATTTTGTTAAAAAAACAACCTTGTCTTCAGTAGCTGTTTTTGGCTATATCACTGTCCTTCCCGTCAAGTTCACACTTAATTGAATTCCAATCAAAAAGAAATTCGCCTGCGGTGATATTTTCACGTTGAAGACGAATAGTAAGATCGCCTGCCATATGCAATACATCTCTCAATTCCTCCCACATACCTCAAAAACATGGTCGCACATTAAATTCTTTAGGAGCCTCTTTTTGCATATTTAGTTTTTGAATTACTGGTCGAATCTAGAAGAACAGAAAAATTCATTAAATATATTTACAAAGTTATTAATTACTTAAATAAAGAGGATTACTAATGAAATATTTGCATAAACTAACATTTAAAGTTTATTAAGTAGTATCAATGTCATTACCATTGAAATAATTGGATTTATATTATACCTGTTAGAAAACTGGTTTATACACTTTGATTAAAACTTCGAAGTTATAACTTATAACTTACCTTATTTAGCCTCTCAATCATATTGAACTGGCTAGACCAACGGGTAGCCTGATCTAAAATTGGAATGAGATGTGGAGTCTGGTCCCTGAAGAAGTCTTTGAATTTCTTGCAGTTTTGACAACATCTCTGGCATTGTTAACTAGATTTTTTATTGTTGGCTTTTTCAGTGCATCATTTACAACTAGCTGTAAAGTGTGCACATCTTTGAAAAGGTATAACATTCATGCTGCTGGCAACTCCACTTGCCGAGACTGGTGCCGCATTGTCTGCTTTAAAATAACCATCTTTGTCAAATTCATCAGTTTCTACTGAAAAATTGTCTTTGTCATCTACAATTTCCTAAACAGCGCTGATGCCAAAGTCGCGAACTAACTTTATATTCACCTAAAGATATTAAATATGGTTTCAATAGTAAATTTAAAGTTTAGTGAATATACCTTGCAGTATACAAAAGATTTTATCAAAATAGTTTATTTTTTAAATGATTTTATGGAAAATAATAACTTTAATCACATTACTTAAAATTTTTTTTATTAAAAAAAAATATAGTGAATTTCAAAATATGTTACTCACTGCTGCTTTGTCAACACTGAGGCCTAAAATATTAGTTTTATTGATTCCAAACTTATCTAAACACTTCTCAATAATTTTTTTTGTGTATTCCACCGTTTGTTTTCCCTTCGTATCAATAATGCCTAGATTGATCACAGCAATTTCATTATTGTTCAAGTATTGGGCATTTATACTGTGGTAGTGACGCATATGCCTTGATGTAGAATCAACTTTCAAATAAATTAGAATTTTCCATAATTTGTTTTTGGTTTGTTCACGATGCTTTTTGGCAAGATCGATAATTTGAATTCTCATATTATCTCTATTCATTTTAAATCCAAAATGAGATGAAACTTTTGCGCAAAGCTTTTGAATATGTTCCCGATCAAATGCCTAGATATTGTTTTTAGAATGATAAATATTAATTTAAAAATGCCAAAAAAACATATTTGTTTAGATTTTTTTTTTAATTAAAAAATAATCGCTAACGAAAAAATAAATTGAACCTGGAATGAAAAACCTTTAACCAAAAACCAGCTGGTTTAAGGCTTCTAAAAACTCATCTTTTGTAATATGCAAACTAATTTGCTGTGGTACAAAACACTTTAATATGGATTGCTGTGAAGTGCTGCCTTTGATGACTGTATATTTTTGCTTCTCATTCTTTTCTTCTATTTTTTTTTTCTAATTTTTGTTTTTCTAACGTAATGAGGAGCTCCGCAATGTTTTGTATAAGTGTCGTATAAGGTTCCTAATGCGAGCTTTTGTGGCACGTAATTTCTTTACCACATAACTCGTTACTTTTACTTTTTTCGGGTACAAGACATTTGAAGCATACTACCTTGCATCCATTCAAAATTTTATTTGCACAATGAAAGTGTTTGTAGAACGTATCTGAGGCATAGTTAGCGGCCATTACTGGTCAAGATTGTTACACGCGAGTTAATAGCAAATATTATTATAAAGAAAGAATGTCGTTGTTGCAAGTTATTGTGAACATGTAAAGTATTTTCTTCGTGTTATATATGCTTTGCAAAATTAATTTTTTGTAAAACAACCCACGAAAACATAGTTAGGAAAGCTGTTATAATGACCAGTTATGAACTGATGACATTAGTAGTTTTTCTGTAAAAGAAATTGCTGTGCAAAATAATTTTTATTTATTTGTTGAGGTATTTTTATAAACTTTTTTTGGCTTCTTTCTGACCTAGATGGTACATTTTTTGCCAACTGTCTAGATTGTTAGCTTGATTTTATAGCGCAAACTCACAGACAAATTTGTTTTTTTATTGCATATAATTAATTTGCTAGTGAAACATTATAACTTTTTGTATCTAAACCATATTGCTTTCATTGCAATTTTTCATTAGGCATTATTAATATAAAATTTTTTTTTTTCTAAACGGAGTAGACTTTTTATTTTCTCCAGAGTCACGCCGTTTTGGGTTGAAATTAAAAGAAATAAAAAGAAATTTTTTTTCTAATAGTATTTACAAGCTTCATTTATTTATAAGTATAGTTTCCTACTATAGTTTACAGATTTAAGCAGTGCTTAAACAAAGCAAAAAAATATATCGACAATTTTTTGTAAAGAGCTTGACTTAGGTAAAATATTTGTCTAGTTAATCATTTCTAATCGACCTTCTTCCTATGATCCATCTAAAAAACTAAAGATAACAAAAAAACTTATGCATAAAAGCAACTTCAACACTAAAATATAATTTACTTCTAAATTTTATAAATATTAAGAAAAAGTTAAACAACTAAGCTTTCAAACATATGCTTATCTGCAGGTCTAGCCAGCGGCTGTTTTGTGAATAAAATGAAGAGGATGAATCCTTCAAAAGTGACAAATGTCTTATAAAAAATATTTAAGTGTAAGTTGAATGTTAACTTCCTCTCTTTTTACAAAAATCACCCCTGGGTCTCGAAATTTAATGACGAGAAAATACTTAAATAAACAGTTAATCATAAGTACTTTCTTAATGGGATAAAAAAAATAATTGTTTTAAAACAATAAATAAATAAACAAAAATCGTTAGACATAAAATGAACATTATTTGTGAATAAAAGTTTATTAACTAACATAAAACTTAACATTAAATATGATGAAATTTTTAAAGTTAAAACACTTTATTTTTTTTAATTAATTTTAACAAAATAAAAATTTATTAAACAGTTTCTTTAACAAAAAAAAAATTTATTAAACAGTTTCTTTAACAAAAAAAAATTTATTAAACAGTTTCTTTAACAAAAAAAAAAATTTATTAAACAGTTTCTCCAACAAACAAAAAAAATTATTAAACAGTTTCTTTAACAAAAAAACTATTAGATCATAAATGCTTTTACTTACAACATTATATTTTCTGAATAAACGTCACATCAATGATATCAAAATAAAAATTAAATATTCTAAAAGATGAAAGGTTTCTCTTAACGTTAAACTGCTGAATGCGTAGGCACATGGCCTTTTCGCACATAAAATTCGAGCCCGGTAATGCCTCTTAACAAGGGGTAACATTTGAACCGATACTCAATCTGAGTATTGGTTTGAATTGGTAAGGAAGGAGATGAGCTTTCCGATCAAATGCTCTTTTACAGTGTTTTGTAGCAAGACTTCAGGTATTTCTTAAGCATATAAGTATTTTATATTATTATTATTATTATTAATAACTATATTAAAAAAAAAAGAGTCTCGGAGTCCTAAAATTTTTATGGACTCTAGAGACTCCAGGCTAAAATAGGGACTCCATAGACTCCGACTTCGCATCCCTGATTGTTACTAATGGTCTTCATGAAAGTCTTACATTCTATCTGGAGTGGCTTTGTTTTCTGATATTGCAACTATAATAATATTGATAATAATTTACATAAATATTTTAACACTTTTTGTTCTTATGCTATAAAAGTTTCTCTCATAACAAATGATTAAATTTAATTACAAACTTTTTTTTTTAATCCAGGTCATGTTTTATGAAATAAAGCCCAGGCCCATTAAATATGGGTTAAGCATAAAAAATATATATTGCTCTAATTTTTAGTATTTTTACCCTAAGTTTTTTTTATGTCAACATTTTTTTTTTAATTCAATTAAAGTTTACCTTCCTGAGGCCAAGAAAGATCTACAGACGAGGAGGCTACTTAATTGTGGATATAATTATAGTTCGTCAAGGACATGATCTTTGACAAAATAGAGCGCTAAACAAAGAAACAAGATGACAAACTTGACATTTATCAAACATTTGATGTTTGATGCATAATTTCTAACATGATAAGGCACAAAAAGACAATCAAATTATTTTTTCAAGCAGAAAATCAAAAACAAATTATTTTTCAAGCAGATATGTAGACTACAGTCTATATTTACTCTAATTTTCAAATCTTTAAAACAATTAAAATATGTTTATTTAAATTTTGAAAGTTTATTTAGTTGCTTTTGCATCTGTATAATAATACGCCTAAAATAGTTTTAAACATTAAATCTAATTATTAGAATTTGACTGCAAGAAAGGTTTCAAACTTGTTTGTTTCACATAAAAATTTTTCTATTTTCAGTTAATTTTTATAAGGTAATATTAAAATTGTTTAGGAATCTTCAATTCTCCTGATCAAGTAGCTTATTATTTAAAAGTGTTTTCTGTAATTCTTATCACTCTTGGTGCAGCTTTTTTGTTAAGAGGTAACATACATTTATATACTCATATATTTGTTAATAGGTAAGTTATATATTTACATTCTTATATATTTATTACACATCAAAATCCAAGATTCTTGTTAGAAGCAAAAAAAGTCTTAAAACAAGAAAAAAAAAACATGTCCGCCACGTAAGAATATTTTTTCTTGTTTCAAGAATTTTTATTCTTAAAACAAGAATTTTTTTTTTTGTTTTAGGAATTTTTTTTTTGTTTTAAGAATTTTTATTCTTAAGATTAGATTTTTTTTCTTTTTTTTTTTTTAACAATATGTCCAGTTTAAGTATTTTTTTTCTTAGAACTTTCATTTAGGAATAATTGCAGCAATTACTTCAGTATAGTATCTAAAATTATATTCCTTATTTAATTATTAATTGATTTCAATACATTATTGTACCTAACCCTAACCAAGTTGAAACTTAAAAGTGCCTGAGGTAGGCAATTTTTTGCTGACCTTGTTTTTATCTTTTATAGTGAAACCTTTATGAAAATAGTTTTATGTTTGCCAATTGTAATCTGATGCTAACCTAAAACAGTTTAAGGTCAGCAATTTATTACTCACTTTAGTTTTACTAATTCTGAGAGTTGTGTATGCATGCATACTTACCTGTATTTGAATGGCATGGGGGAAGGGGGGGGGGAACTACCAACTTGTGTATTCCATAATGTAAAAGTGTGTCAATGTCTTCAGTCAAGCTAACTCTGGCTGATTCAACTGTGACAGAAGACTTTAATACACAAGCTATCTTGTCAACAATCTGATTAAATAATAATAAAAAAAGCATAGAATTTTAAGAAACAGAGAAAACTTATAGAATAACCCATTTGAGGACATGGCAGTTTTGAAACTAAACACTATTACATTTTTTCCAATAAAAATATAAAATCACAAATGAAAAATAAAAATATTACCACTCGGTGTAGTTAAGGCAATTTACAAAATATTTGAATACTTTAATTTGGAATTAGCATGGTTTTGTCAGCATATTATGCCCAAACAAGATCTTTAAATGTTATAATTTTTTTGCTTAAGGTTTTTATAGTATTTAAAGAAACTTTTTTTTTTTATATATAATTTTAAAAATCTTTTTACAACCCGTAATAATGAATCTAAAGAACACTATTTTGGAGTCTTTAGATCAATTCCGCTCATCAGTATTAACATGAATTTAGTTAAAATCTTTTTAAAAAGTTACTTAATTTACTACTGATCCTAGTTCTAATCGGTTCTGACACATATTAACTATATATAGTTGTCAAAACACAATATTTCTATCAATTTTCACAAAAAATACTGGAATTCCGACCAAGAAAGAGCTTATAATTATAAATAATTGTCAATAAACAATCAGAACAGATCATATTGTTAAACTATAATGTTCATTTCACCTAAAAAGCGTATTAATATAAAATCTTATTTAAATTTGGACAAGCGATTGTGATTTTAGGATGATTTTTTTTAAAAAAAAAGATTCCACTTTTTAAAAAAAAAAAAGATTCCAGCTTTTTAATTGATCATGTTATAAAAATAAGGATAAAAAAATGTAAAAAAAATAAAATTAATTACTAATATTAAATTTACTAATTAAAAAATAATGTTTTTATTACCTGCTTTGCATGTATTTGGATAATAATGTTTTTACATTATTATCCAAATACATGCAATCTAAAATGTTATGCACTCTTACATTCTCTTTTTGGTTGGTATTTTGGTCTTTTATTTTTTGTTTTCTTATTAGGATTAGACTATTTGATTACATAAAATGTATATATGTATATATATATATATATATATATATATATATATATATATATATATATATATATATATATATATATATATATATATATATATATATATATATATATATATATATATATATATATATGTATATATATATATATATATTGTTAACCTAGAATCTTTTGCTGTGTAAGAAGTAAGTTTTATATTTATATACATATATTTTATTAAAAGGTAACTTATATATTTACATATTTATATATTTTTACTTACATATTTAGGAAGTAATTTATGTAAATATATACCTATATATTTATTAAGAGGTAACTTATATATTTATATGCTTATTTATTAAGATGTTTCTTTGCTTTCATCCTGGAGTATCACGACATCCTTGGTTATTGTTAGTTTTCTGACAATCTTATATGTAAAGTGAATATAATTACTGATGGCATATTTCAGTCTTGAAAAAAAAGTAATCACTTCTTGATTGCTTAGAACAAGCAGCTGAACTTGAATCTGATCTGATCAGCTGAACTTGAATCTGATCTGATCAGCTGAACTTAAATCTGATCTGATCAGCTGAACTTGAATCTGATCTGATCAGCTGAACTTGAATCTGATCTGATCAGCTGAACTTGAATCTGATCTGATCAGCTGAACTTGAATCTGATCTGACCAGCTGAACTTGAATCTGATCTGATCAGCTGAACTTGAATCTGATCTGATCAGCTGAACTTGAATATCTTTCTTTTGACAGCTTGGGGTTTGCTTTTTAACGCAAGCAAATTTCAGTTTATATACTGCTAAAAGTTATTGCAGTATTTGTGATATTTCTATATTGGTGAATGGCAACACTCTCACTGAGTCCTCTACTTTATGTTCTTGGATTATTATTTATTACTTATCGTAGAGATCTTCAATTGCAAAGTTAGTATCTGCTAAGGATAACTAATTAGAAAAGCAATCAATGGTATTTTGTATGTGGTGTACTTATCAATTTACAGAAAGTGTTTGATACAGTAGATCATTCAATTTTGTTGAAAAATTAGAACATTATGGGACCAGAGGCGTACCCCTTAAATGGTTTACTACATATTTAAATGATAGAACACAATTTGTTACTATTAATGTCTCAAAATCTACCCTGTAAAATGTTCTAATGGTATTTCTCAGGGTTCAGTATTAGGACCACAGCTTTTCCTTCTTTATATTAATGATCTTCATACATCTATTAAGTTTGCTGTTTGTTACCATGCTCCTGATCCTAATCTAATGCTAATTAATAAATCCCTTAAAAAAATTAACTAACTCATTAACCATGATCTTGCCAATCTAGTTCACTAGCTTCGCTCCAACAAACTTTTTCTAAATTCTAATAAAACTGAACTCATTATCTTTAAATCAAATAAAAAAAATCTATAAACATATGAACTTTAAATTAAGTGGCAAAAAAACTGAACCTGTTAACTCAATTAAATATCTTGGTATAAAAATTGATTCAAATCTTTCTTTTTTATCCCACTTTAAAGAATTAGCAATGCAACTAAGTAGATCTAATGGCATGTTGGCAAAAATTCGCCATTATGTTAATCTTAAGAAAGTCTTGAACATATACCATGCTATTTTTGACTCACATTCTAGATATATCTATAGATATATTAGAAATGGCATAGCGGCAAAAGATGAGTTTTTTGTTATTTATTAAAATTATTATGAATTAAAATTGTTTTTAATTTTAATAAATGATAAACTTCATCCATTAAGTTTGCTTGTATGTCTTCTTTTGTTTCTAAATGTTTCAATGGGTTGTTGAGAGTGGGAAGAGGGGACATGAAGCTATATTAATTAAGGGTCTGCGTCTCAGAACGGTACAAGACGAAACGAAACAAAACGATGAAAAATATAGTTTCGATAAAACTGTTACGAAACGAAACAATTTTTATCTTTTTTCGCAAAATACTGTACGAAAAAAAATACAATTTTCTGGTTTCGTGATAAATACGGGACACATTTTTTGTTTTGAAAAAACCGGTACGAAACGAAATAAGATTAAACTTTTTCCGAAATAAAACAGTAAAAAACGAAACAAACAAACAAGAAATTTCTAAGTTTTGCGAGAAATACTAATGTTTTTACGACAGATAGGGCTATAATAAAAAAGTAATTTACTTTTATATTGTACCAGTTTAAGCACACATTTGCGATTTTTACAAAAAATCAGTTTTTATTTAGACAATTATATTTCACGATTTTAAAATTTCACAATAAAAAGTGAAACATTTTTATTTTAATACTTGTTGAGTGTCACTTTCGGATGTTTTTTCGGATGATGTTGTTTCGGATTCTTCTGGAATTTCCATTGTTTTTCTTTTGATTCCTGAAGATGTTGGTGTTGATGGTAAAGAAGAAGAACATAATGGCGTTGTTGAAACGTTTTTTGTTTTGAACAATAACCTTTTTTGGTTATTTGAAAAAACTGCTTTAGGAATAGGATTTTTGGGAGGTGTTCTAACTGGAGTTAATGCTGGGGGGTCCAGGGCTTCTTCAGCGTCGCTTATAATTTTCAAGGTCATGTGAGGACAGATAAGATCATAATTGACTTTAATCAAAGTCAATTGCTTTGCTGTCTGAGTGGAAAGACTGTGTCTTTTATCATTTATAATTCCACCGCTGGCGCTGAACACTCTCTCACTACAGCTTGATGCAGCTGGAATGCAGAGCAAATTTCTTGCCAATTGTGCTAACAATGGCAAAGTAGAGGCATGTTTCTTCCACCATTTCAGCACATCAACTTTATGCTTTTCTTCAACACGAGGCATAGCGTGGAAAGATTCAAACTCCCTTTCAATTTCCGGTACATTTTGACTAATGGTGTGGTTATTATTACCCTGTTCAATCTCTATATTTTGTAAATCGTCGCACTCATCCACACCAACTGGTATTTTAACTTGTGTAGCTTTATGATTATTTTTTTCACTGATTGAAACAGCGTCCGATGATGGATGATCGTTGATGACTTTTCTGGTGAACTCTTCGAAGATACCGTAATGTCTAAGCATATATCCTGAAATCATAAACAATAACTGTTAAATTTAGTCTTTTAACAAATAAAGAATATTAAAGAATGTTTTTTTTACCAAGAAATAAAACTTATAACCTCTAAAGTATGGATGAAGAAGGTTTCCCAAGGCATAGTGTTGGTTGTATCTTCCATGTTCATTGAATCGCGTGGCTAGGTGTAAATGCTCACTTAGTTTTTTACAAAAAGCATTAACTATTTCTCTGTTTTCCATATCAATGTGTTCATGAAGAAAATTGTCAGTTTTATAAAGCATAGTTAGCATATGATGAAGCACTGGTTCAATGTCCTTGGACATGCAATCTGACATAATCTTCATTTTTTTTAAGACTGGCATCAGTGAAGCCATCAGTGAAAATTGGTTGTCACTTGGAATAACGTTCTGTAGTGGGTTGTTATTTAGTGCATCTTTTTCTCTAAGAGAAATCAACACATCTTTAAGTTTAAGGATTGACTCCAGCATAAAACAGTTAGAATTCCACCTGGTTTTTACCGGAGCAATGATTTTAACATAGTTTACACGGAGCAACATACACTCTTTTTCAATAAGTTGACAAGCTAAGGTGGGTCTGTGGACTTTGCTAGATAGTTGTGTGGCAATATCTATGCATTCTTTGACTTCTTGCACTTCATTGGTAGCATGTAGTAGGCTAGTGTTTAGTAGGTGGTCTGCACACAACAGTGATTCATATTTTGTTTTGTTCATGATTGACACAGCATGTTTCATGTTTGCCACCGCATCGTGGACAATGACTTTCTTGGGCACGGCGTCCAATACCGGATATTTTTGGATCATTTCTTCCAGAGCCTTAAACAAAAATGAAGAAAAATTAATGATTTATAAGATAACTTATGCAGCTTTTAGGTTTTACAATAAATTATAAATTCTTTCAATAATTGACAAAATCCTAGAAGAAACTCTATTCTAGCGGAAGGATAAGTTTTACTTTTTTAAATTATTTTTGCACTTACAAATTTATATTTACGAGAACAAATTATATCAACATAAGAAAAATTACTTTGCTAATGTGGTAACCAGTGTGTCTTCCCACGAAATTGTCAAAGTTGAGAACATATTTTTTCAGTTCAAACTGACTATTGATATAGTGAAGCGTAAGAGTCATGTATGGATCCTGTGACCTAGAGGTCCAACCATCAGTGGTGATAGCCACCTGTTGACAAGTGGAAACTTCTTTTTCAATTAGGTTTTGCACAGTATCCATAACCCTTTCATAAAGCAATGGCAGCTTGTACCTTGAAAAAGTCGAGGAATGTTTCACAATTACTTTTGGATTTAAATGTTCCACCATTTCTTTGAAGCATGGTTCATCTACTAGAGTGAATGGAATCTAAAAAAACGAAATAAAAATTAAAGTTAAACATGAAAATTATCTTTATACAAGGAAAAACATTATTTTATGAAAAATAATTAGAAACTTACTGTATGCGTCATTCAGTTCGAAGGCAGCTTCTGTAATTTCTTTAATATCTTCTTCTCTTTGGCGCTCAAGTTCAATTTGGGCTCTTAACATCGTAGCCTAGTCAGTGGGATGCTTTGTTTTCAGATGGTACCTGATACCACTAGTGGATCCATCAGTTAACTTGATTTGGATTTGACACTTTTTACATTCCCCACACTTAACACCTGACACAGTAACTTTATTGAAATAATTCCATAAAATTGTAGCTTTTATAGGCATGATTATATGATTGAGAATTACTATGGTTTTTAAACAATAAATTAATTAGTTTTGCAAAATATTTCAAGTTAACACAACAATATCGCATTTAAAATGTTATATAATATAATTTGAAGTATTTAATTCAAACAATGATTTCAAACTCTTCATGCGAGTTTATAAACAAATACATAATTTATGTCTGATGAACTTAAAGTTAAAATTTTATTACAGTAAAACGGTTTTACTGTAATAAAATTTTAACTTTAAGTTCATCAGTTTTACTAAAACCTGCCTACAGAAGACAATATCTTTTTTTAACTTCGTTAGATGCGCTAAGCCTTATGAAAATGATGCTATTGCATTGCTTTGTTAATACATTTTTTTAGTTAAACTTTGATTTACGAAACATTGAGTTAGTAAGTATTAAACGTAAAAGTTTATGTGTTGCTCGAGGGCATGGGAATCGTGAAATATCTGTTTGGGCGGGGAGTTATGAAATATTCCGTAAAAATCAATAAGAAACGAAACAATTTTATTGTGTTTCGTAAATAACAGTACAAATCGAAAAAATAGTTTCACATTTCGTAACAACATGATACGAAACGAAACAAGATTTACGTGTTTCGTATAAATGCGATACAAAACAAAATGATATTTTTTGTTTCGTAAAAATGGAACGAAATGAATACTCACATTTTTTACCGTTTCATACCGAACTTCCGAGAGAATACGAGCAGACGCAGACCCTTAATATTAATTTCTACAATTAATATAGCTTCATGACTATTTTTTTACGGCTAAATGTATTGAAATAAGAGGTTGTCCCATGGTAAAAGAATTTACCATGCAACCTTTATTAGGTGAAGAAAATACTAACATATCAGATGTTTAATATATTATAGTAAAATGCTTATAAATTTACAATTTAGGCCAAATTTTAATTGACTTAATAATATAGTAATATGTTTTTATGATAAATATATAAATGTTTTTAGTTACAATATCTTTAATGAGTTCTTTTACTTTTGATAAGCCATTTAGAGACATGAAGACATATTAATTGATTAAAAATAGACATGAAGCTATATTAATTGTAGAAATTAATGTTGACTTAAAAAGGAATAGAAAGAATTTAAACAAACACAAAACCATAAAGGAAAAAAAATGTGGTTTTAAAAGAGGATGATAGATTTATGTGGTTTTAAAAGAGGATGATAGGTGATAGAGGATGATGGATAGAAAAGAGATTTAATAAAAAATAAAAAAACTCATTATCTTGAAAGATAAAACATAAGTTTTAAAAAGTAGACAAGAAGATATAAATTTTTTCAATGATCAGAAAGGATTGCATTTTCAAAAAATGTTGAGTGAAAAAAATTTTGCAAAATAGAAAGTGAAGTAAGAAAAAAATTTAAAGGTTATAAGAGTCCATTAGGAAACAATCAAAGGTTAGTTAGTAAAAAATTTGAGGAGACATTAAAATGTTACTTGCGATAATGGAGATAATAAGATAGATAGTATTACTAGTCTTTTAGAAAATTAAAAAAGTATATTGTTCCTATTTTTATTCATTATCTATAAATTAAAATACATAAATTAGCTCTTAAATTAGCTCAAACAGAAAAGTCTTCAAGTTATTTAACAGTTAAAGATTTTGTTATATAACAAGTTATTTAACAATTAAAGATTTTGTTATATAACAAGTTATATGACAATTAGAGATTTTTTAAACCTGAAAACTGATTTTTCTTTGATTTTTTAAAAGCAACATTACTTTAGACAGAATGGCTAAAAACCAGGTAATCAAACTGGAATTTATTGCGGCTATGTGCTATGTGTATATATCGCTATATATTATATGCTTATTTCCAGGTTATAAAAAATTTTTTTTAAATTTTCCACTGGTCTTTTTGTTTTACATTACAGTGCAGAACGTGCTTCTAATTCTAGTGAAAATCTCATTGAAATTTTTCGAAACAAAAGTAGACAGAGAAGTAAACTTAATAGTTGTAGCTTACCATTGTTTAAAATATAAAACAACTGATAAAAAAATCTTAGATAAAAACCATAAAATAGTCTTTCTTTAAATAAAAAATGTACAATTGAAGAACTTTGTGCTAAAAGTACTTGAATCAGAAAAAAATGTTTTGAGAAAATCTACTTTGATCAGAGATATATCACTTTAAGTAAGGATTTAAAATGGCTGATTTAAGTAGATTTTCTCAAAACATTTTTTTTGTGACTTAAATACTTTTAGCACTAAGGGCTTCAATTACAAAAATGTTTTATATTTAAAGTGCATGAAAAAAAAATAATTAAAAAGCCCCCTCCCCCAACCTCTCAAATATACACATGATTGCAAATGGTTAAGATCAACTCTTCCCATCATTTTTACCAAAAAGCAAAACATTATCTAAAAGAAGATATATCAAACTACAAAAATAGCTCTCTTGATATTTTTGAAATATTGTTAATTGACCCTGCGCCTACTATTAATCAAAAACTTGAATTTTTTGCATTTTTAGACAACTGGGATAAATTTTCTGCACTGCACTGATGGGGGAATTATTTTTTTGACTTGGAAAAAAGTATTAATTTTTTAAGTTAATACAAGTAAAAGTCCATCTTTTGCCGCTATGCCATTTCCGAAAAAATGAAATGTGCTTTTTAGTCATACCACTTTTATATATATATTAGGGTGGTCCATAAAACAACTTTTTTGAGAAAAACCTGCTGACACCCCCTAAATGTGTTTTATCTAATGCAAAAACACTAGGTTTAAAATTTTTTTGAACAAAAATTATTTTTAGGGGTAGCTCAAGGCCCTCAAAAATTTGACGGGTCCCTAATATTTTGAAAAAAAAACTTTTTCTAAAGTATGTCAACCTGGTACTCAAAAGAAGCGATATTGTATAAAAACTTCAAAAATAATAATCATTTTACATAAAAAACATGCCTAAAAAAAATTATTCTCAAAAAACCTGAAAATATTGACTTTTTTTATTTTCAGCTTAAAAACAATAGTTTTTATGCATTTATACCTAAAAAAATTATTTTTATAAAAAATTATTATCATTTTTAAATTTTTTATATAATTTTGCTTATTTTGAGTACCAGGTTGACATACTTTAGAAAAAGTTTTTTTTTCAAAATATTAGGGACCCGTCAAATTTTTGAGGGCCTTGAGCTACCCCTAAAAATAATTTTTGTTCAAAAAAATTTTAAACCTAGTGTTTTTGCATTAGATAAAACACATTTAGGGGGTGTCAGCAGGTTTTTCTCAAAAAAGTTGTTTTATGGACCACCCTAATATATATATATATATATATATATATATATATATATATATATATATATATATATATATATATATATATATATATATATATATATATATATATATATATATATATATATATATATATATATATATATATATATATATATATATTTATATATATATATTAGGGTGGTTCAAATTTATAAGGTGCACAGACCCTTGTTTTATATATAGGTTTTTTTTTTTTTTTTTTTTTTTTTTGAAGTGGCACACGACTTAAAAGTACTTTTTTTTTTACTCTTTTTGACGTTTTTCGACCAGCATGTGCCACCCTTAAACATTATTAAATTCAAATTATTTTTTTTTTCATATTCTTGCAAGAACCTATATAAAAAAATAAAAACGCACTCTGTTCGTATTTTTTTTTTTTTTCAACACTGAAAAACTTGTAGAAAAGTTGCTAAATATTGACAAAAAAACAATTTTCTTTATTTCAATGATGGCAGCTTTCGTTGTTGCTTGTGATAAATAACATGTAGACATGGAAAAAACTTCAAAACTACGTATACCTATACTTATATCAAATTGTAATGCTTTGAAAAAGTTCTAGTAGAAAAGTCGCTAAATAGGGTAAACTGACCAAATTCGAGCCAGTGACCAAATTCCAGCCACATTTTAAATTTATTATTTCTGTCTTGTTTTCTGCTTTATGTGTTTAAATGCTATTTTTTTGAGACTAGTATGAATTCAGCCAATAAAAAAAAAGCATTGTTATAGTTGGCGGCTGTTTATAATAGAAGTAACATCATAAAAAATATTTATCTCAAAAAAGTACTACTTTATATTTAAAATATCATGTAAGCATCCAGTTTGAATCTTATAAATATTAAATATTTATTACTTAACGAAATGTTAATTATTTTAAACTATAAATATATTTCTTAAAAAGACAATTTTGGCTTTATAATTATGTTGAGTCATTACTATAGATTGTATTTCATAATTAATTGCACCTGGTAGAAAGACCAAAATCCAGCCAGGTATAAACCTTATTCCGGCCAAGGCCGAAATTAGGTTCACGAGTGTCTAAAAGTAACTCATACTTGTATGATATTTATATTATTAGATTTTATTCTTTTAATATAAGTAATTTATGTTACATTTATGTCCTAAAAGTTATCAATCTTAAATATTTGCATTTATTTAGTTAAATATTTATATAATATTTTTAAAATTTGAGGATGATGACTTAAAAATAAACAAAAGTCTAAATAATTGAAAGATATTATATTGTTTCATGTAAATTATTACTTATAAATGAAATTATATTAAAAAATAATCTTTAATTGAAAATTTTAATAATTTATAATATAAAGTTTTCATTTTAGAATGGCTGATAATAAAAATAAAATTTATAATAAGAAACAATGTCATCCAACTCGAGGTAAATATATGAAATATAAAGAGGAAGTGTTACTTGAAGCTATAAACAGTGTTATTAGTTCACCTAAAATGTCTGTTAGAGCTACTGCTAATTTTTTTAAAGTACCCCGAGCAACTTTGCAGAGCAGGATAAATGGAAAAGTTGAGATTGGTGCAAAAGCAGGAAGAAAAAGTTTAATGCCGCTTGATCTTGAAAAAAAGTTACTCGATTTTGCAGACAACAGAGCTAGGATGAGCATTGGTTTTGGAAAAGAACAATTCTTGGTATATGCTGGCAAGCTTGCCAAAAATTATGGATATTCTTTTAAGAATGGCGAACCATCTAATAAATGGTGGCGACTACTTAACAATCGACATAACAAAAAAGTAACTCTTCGACAACCAGAATCAACAGCATCAGTTCGTCATCAATGCATGAATCTGATAAAGGTGGCATTTTATTTTACTGCACTTAAAGAAGTCATTAAAGACTGTCAGCCTTAAGTAATATGGAACATGGATGAGACAGGACTGCAGCTAGACTTTAAGGCGCACAAAATAGTTGCTGCAAAAGGTACATAATATTTACATATGAGAACAAATGGAAATCGAGAAATGATTACTTTAACTGTTTGTATGAATGCAGCAGAAAGAGCCTTACCACCTCATGTGATTCCAAAAGGAAAGACAGTAAAATCCCTTCAAAGTTTTCAAGTTCTAGATGCCCCTGAAGGAACCAACTGGAATCCAAGTGAATCTGGATGGACTAAACAAGAGATTGCAAAACTATGGTTTGAGCTTACATTTTTAAAAAACATTGGACCACAACGTCCACAAGTTTTAATTTTAGATGGCCACGATTCCCATAATTTCGTAGAGTTAATAGATATGGCCATACAAAACCGAATTGAAATTGTTGAATTACCTGCTCATACAAGCAATTGGCTTCAACCTTGTGATCGAACTGTATTTAAGCCATTCAAAGTTTCATATAATAAAGCAGCCCAGGATATGATGTCTAATCACCCTGGGGTTATAATAAACAAGGCCAATTTTACAGGACTTTTAACCAAAGCCTGGAATAAAAGTATGACAAAAGCTAATATTGAATCTGGCTTTAAATCATGTGGAATCTTTCCATATAATACTTCAATTATTCCAGCTGAAGCTTACTTGCCAAACTATGTGTATTCTGAAGACAGGTTAATGACTAATCTCTTTGATCAAATTAAAACAGTTGATAATACAACGATAGTTAAGCAGATTAAGCAAACAACAGACAGCACAAAGGTACTTTTACCAGATATTGAGTTGGAACAACATCTAATTACCAACCCAAGATTTGCTGTAGCAAATGATCACGACTATTTAGCTGAACCAATAACCGTAGTAGAACATAGGAGTGATGATTTAGTGCAACTAAATATGAAAACTATAGAACTAAAAGCTGCAAGTAATAAAGCTACTAGTAAGTTTCAAGACAGCTTTAGGATTATGTCTTACTCTGAAATTGAACAGCCTATTGATCAGCATGAAGTTGATTTTACAGTTTCAACTCTTTTAGCTTCTGATTTTGCAAAAACTAGATCTTTTGCCCCAAATTTCCCCTTTAAAAATTCATCTTATCCAGGAGATGGAGATAATGACATTTTGCCATATTCTTATCCAAATTTTACAAAGAGCAAAAAAGCTAAGAATGCAGACAAGTTTTTTGTGCTTACTTCTAAGGAAGCATATGAGTCACAGTTAAAGCAGAAGCAAAAACAAGCTCAAAATGAAAAGGAAAAAGAAATGCGTAAATTGAAAAGACTACAAAACTTAAAAATAAAGGAAGCAACGGTATTGTCAAAAGATAATCCTAGAAAAAAACCGTTGCTATAAAAATGAACCAATAAAAGTATAAAAAAGCAATGTGTTATTTGATCATGTTGTTATGAATTTTTGTTCTTAGTGTTTAAAAAAGTCTTTTTATAGAGTTCACTGAATTCTTTTTTTTTTTAATGTGAATATTATATTCTATGCAAATCTTTTAAAATAGTTTCAAAATCATTTTTGAATAGTTTTAAAATCATATCCTGAAAACTTATTTTTTTTAGATTTAGGCATCCTTACTAAGTTTATTTGTTGATGAATGCTTAGTATTAAGTTAAGCAATCATTTTCTAACTGATGTTTAAGATCACATCAAAAAAATTATTGGTTCAATATTTAGTAATTCAATTAATTTTAAAATATTTTAAATACCAACCCATAAAAGTATTATAAAAAGCTTGTTATTTATATTGGTTGTAATTAGGTTCATTCCACATACGCCTGGCTGAAATTTGGTCATACTGGCTGTATTTTGGTCAAATTTATATACTTTTTGTAATCGTTGTTTTATCAAACATTTTTTATTTATAATAATTGCTGTAATTATATCCTAAATGCTGAAAGATTTATCTTTCTAGAAATGTATAATTTTCATATAGACCTCTTTGTTAATATGTCTGTAGAAACAATTTTGTAAAGATGCGGCTGGAATTTGGTCACTTTACCCTATTGACAAAAAAACGATTTTCTTTATTTCAATGATGGCAGCTTTCGTTGTTGCTTGTGATAAATGCAGACATGGAAAACATGCAGACATGGAAAAAACTTCAAAACTACATATACTTATATCAAATTGTAATGCCTTGAAAAAGTTCTAGTGATCGGAGCCTGGGATCTAGAAAAACTGTAAAACTTAACCCCCCTCCCTACCCTAAAGGTGAGGGCAATAAGTCGCCCAAATTTATACTAATGTTATTCTAAATTTACATTTATTGACAGATTTCAAATTTAATTTAATAATATTGTAGCGTTCAAAAGTTATGACCATATAAAGTTGCCACCCTCCCCAAAAAGATGGGGTTAAAAGCTCAACGTATAGTTCTATGGTATTTTTATTACAAAATCTAGTTGAATGTATTACATAATTTTTGATGTTAAACTTAGAGATAACTCTAGATGATGTTGGATTACCACTCCCCTAATAATATAACTTTATTACGAGTTGCAGGTAGAGAAGTGGGAATAAATAAAAATAAAATTAGCGTAATTTTAAACCTTGATTAAATAACCAACAATCAGCATTTTAAAATACTACTAATTACATTTGATGTTAAATCTTTTTTCTTTGTCCCTTTTTTATTTCTTTTATAAACATGGTTTAACAAGAACAAATCTTGTCTCTTCTTCTCTTTCGTTGATTTTCCAATCAGCTCTTTACTAGATTTATGGTCCTCTCTGACAAATCGTTAACCATATCTAGAGATTGAATAGTAGATTCAACTCAAGATAAAAATCGTTAAACTTCTAAAACTGCGAGGGAATCTTTAGCCACTGCAACTCATCCTCTCTATGTCCCATCTTATCAAAGATGAGCCAAGATTGCTCAGTTATTAGAGAACAAAGAGATGGAGGCTGATCTTGTGAAAAGTCTAGAGAGTGAAGAACCTCTTTATTAACCAAAACATGTTCAAGTGGATACACTATTGGTTTGATGGGAAGTTTATTGTATAATGATGTGGCAATTTTTTCTCTGTTTGGGCAACGTTTATCTGCTAATGCAAGCATAACTAAGGCAGGATCATGGTACCAGCTGTGTCTGTCAAATAATTTTATTGCTAAAGTAGCTCCAAGAAAATTTATATCTATGAACCTTTTTATCTGCCACGGAGCTTTCATATCCTAAAAATATATTTAACAATATTAGATTAAGTCATCGATTGGAAAATTAACTCATCATTTTTCACGCTTTTTTCTTATTTATAATGATTATTTTTAACCTGATATGGCGCAGCAGTTGCTGATACTGCTCTAAGAAACCATCGAGTGTAAAAGATACCGACAAACATTTCACGAATCTCTTCTTTATTTTCTTCTGATAAACTTGGAATTGCTTCCAATAATAAATACATTTTTAAGATAATACAACGCTTTTGACATAAATCTTGCATGATGTATTAAACCAGAAAAACGAAATTTGAACCTATCTTTTTGAGAAACTACCATCAAAGATAGTTTCGCTAATTGATAATCTTTTCTTGATTTACCATTCTAAAAATAAAGGATTTTTTATATTTATGATTATGATTTATTTTATTATGATTGTGTATACAGATTGTTTAAATTATTTAAAGCAAGCTACTACAAAACTGTAATTAACCTTTTTGCAGATCCTGTTATCTATTACATCTCTGTAGAATTTTTCAGCTTCAAGATGTTGTTTATTTATCCAAGTTCCATTTGGAGTTTCAATTCTCTTTAATGAAACAATGTCTTTTTCAAGATCATTCCAGACTGATTTCAGGTGTTTAAAGAGCTGGTTTTCTGGACCAGACGTTTTACTACTGGGATATATCTTGTTAAAGTGGGTAATATGTCTTTCCAATATATGATGTCTACAGGCAAGGAAAAGTAGTGGCCTTCCCAGCTTATCGGCCATTCTTGTTATAACTCCTTGTTGCTTTTCAGTGTTAGAAGCTGTAGTATCAAAGCATATACACTGTATATGATGACTAAGGCCAAAAGAATCTAATAGATTATAAATTGCTTTAAACTGATTTTCCCCAGAACCTGACTCAATATGAGGAATACCTAGGAGCTTAGTTTTCCCATTCACTTTCAATAGTACTGCTAATCTTTCTCTTGTAACTGAAACTTTATGTGTATATTCTTTAATTATTTTCCCATAAAAGTGAACAGAAATCAGCTTATATTTGAAGTCAGTCAAGTCTTTCATATACTGTCTAATTTTTCGAGCTTCCGAATTTATTACTTTATCTACTGCTCGAAGAGATGATGATTTAAACACAACAAATTTATTTATTTCTCCTCCTGAAATAGCTATAACACTGCTTATGATAGCAGTGTGCTGATTGGTAGAAAGACTTTCTCCTATAGCAGTTAGTGCTGTACGCTTTAAAATATCTTTAGGCAGTAATAAACTTTGCTCTACTTTATGAGAATCGTCATTTGACTCTGGTAACAGACTCGAAGCAATCAGAGCTTAAAGAAAAATCATTTATTTAAAGAAAAATCGTTTATTTCAATAACAAAAATATTTCAATACTACAGCCTCGACTTCTTTCCTAAAAATAAGACTTTTTAAATAACTGTAAAGCTAATTAAGATTAAGATTTCATAAATACTACTAATCATAAAACGCATTGTATGCCACGAGTTCTGTATCCACCAAGTTCCCATGAAACCTTCAGCTTAGATATAACGCAGCAGTTTTCTCCCAAATCTGGACAATTCGGTGTAAATGTAGAACCTTTGTTTGGACAACAAACTAAGTTGAGAAGTTGAAACTAAGTGAGAGAAGTTGAACTCACGTATATAAAGATAATACTATATAACTTCTTTTACAGTTGCAAATTGAATAGATGATAGTCTTTTTAGTTTTTTTAACTAAGAATATTTCTTGCCCTCTATTTTTCATTTTTTTAAGAATTTTTTGCATAATTTATTTTACTTTTTTATTTTATGTAAAGAAATTATAATAAAATTGATTTTTATTTTAAAATAAATACTTTACCAACGTTAATAAATTTTGTTTAATTTTATTAAAATAGCAGATGTTGAACATTGAGTATGATTATTACATTTGAACAATGAGATCATACTACTGTCATTAAAATAGTTGCGTGTAAAGAAATAATTAAAAAATTCATTAGATTTGAAAAAAAAATTGTCCTTAGGTATTTTTTAAGTTTTCAAAAAATAAATTGAGTTAGAGTGTCTTTTTATTTTTTTGTATAGGTCCTTGCAAGAATATGTAAAAAAAAAAAAAAAATCAAAGTTAATAATGTTTAAGGGTGGTACACGCGGGTTGAAAAACGTCAAAAAAAAGTAAAAAAAAAAGTACTTTTGGGCTGTGTGCCACCCTTAATCATCAAAAGAAAAAAATTTAAAAAAATCCTATATATAAAACAAAGGTCTGTGCACCTTATAAATTTTCACTCTTGTTGTAAAAATTTTTTGACCTATGTATATATATATATATATATATATATATATATATATATATATATATATATATATATATATATATATATATATATATATATATATATACACACTTACTAAAGCGTATTTTGATAAGCATTTGCTCACTTTTTCTGCTTACCTTAAGCTATACCGTTTTTTTCGAAAAAGAAGAAGAAAAAACGAAGAATGATGAATAAAACGGTTGCTTCCCCATCCCAAACCCTCAGTCGATGTAGCAGCACTCATCGACTGACAAATAGCCTGATTCTGAAAAATCTTCACTTGTCAACAAAAACCAACTTTGCAAAAAAAAATTTTGTAGCACTTACAAATCACTATCATATGATTTTACTATTGTTATACAAATCAATCTTTTTTTAAACCAAATATAGTTTAACCACATTTTTTCTTGTTTTTCCCCGTTTTTTATCAAATATTAAGAGAGTTAAATTAAAATATCAAGAGAGAATTGAAATTTATATTTCAATTATTTTTTTAATAACTAAATGTGCTACCAAATTTTGCACTATTTGGCATTTTGAAATTAGTTAATAAAATTTGACCCAGTTTTTACCTTATTGCATACTATATTGATTTTTTGTTTGTGCTATTATTTTTCCAATGATTTTTTGTTTGTGCTTTCCTCTTTTGTTTTTCCTTTTTCAATAAATAGTGACCAAAGTTTTTGCTAAATTTTTAGTAAAAGTAAAACTGATCAAAAGTTTTTGACAGGTTTTCCATATAATTTCAAACTATACAAATTTTTTGATTTTCTGGCTTTTTTCCCTTAATTAATTTTAATATTGTTTTTGTTTAACAAAAAATAAAATATTAATAAAAAAAAGCCTGTTTTTTATATTTTGTTGTAATCCAACAGTCAAGTAAAGAAAAACAACATAAAAACAATTTTTAACTTGAATAGTTATCTACAAGTAGGTATGTAAATATTAAAAAAAAAAAGGTTATTATTCCTTTTATCAAGTCATCAATGACATCATTTGTTTGTTTGTAAAAAATACTAAAGTTAAAACTACATTAGGTTCAGTGTTATTATTTAGAATTTTTTCTTGTATCTTTAGGAAATGGAAGAAAATAAATCTTGATTATAAGCATTTTATTGGTGTCTTTTTCGTTGATTTTTTTTCCTTGTATCTTTAGGGAATGGAAGGTTAATGAATCCTGATTATAAAAAATTCATTGGTGTTTTAGAAAAGGCAAAGTTCAATAAGAATGACAGGGTATTATTGTTTTATTAATCATTTAATAAATCTTAAAAAATGTAGAGTTACCAAACCACTTTACTAAATTTTTTATATTTATTTATCGAAAATTTTGTTGAAAATGTGTTTAATAATAAAGAAATACTAATGCCTTTTAGTAAACAGTTGATACTTTTTTAAAATATATTTTTAACATTTAATATTAGGATTCTTTACAGATGTATGACTTTGATTTTGCTAGTTGGCCTATAGATTTTTCTTATAATGAATCATCTATTAAACCTGCTAATATTTTGGTAGAAGCTGAAAAGAAAAAAGAAAATGGATTTCTTTCAAAATTGTTAAATATTCCAATGAATTTTTTGGAGTGAGTTTATTTAATTTTTAAATACAGTTCAAACTAGTCAATTATTTATTATATTTATATATAATAATTATATAAAATAATTAAAATTATTTGTGAGATTTTTTGCTCAAAATAAAAATTTTGTTGTAAAGTCAATTAAAAATACTTATTATCAAGACATTAAAAAAGCAAATTTCACACAATGAAAATTAACAATACACCAATAGTATTTCATATTGTAAAGTTGTATTTATAAAAATTTGCGTACAATTTATTTTCCTTGAAATTTTTCTTGTTAGTTTTTGTTTAGTGATATATTATTAGTATATATTTGTTTATTTTATGTTTTTATAAAAAGTTTATTCTTTATATTATTGCAAGTATTGTTTGGGTGCACTGTCTGTCTTTGAAAAACCTTCTTTGTCCACCATTTGTAATATTGAGTCTCTTTGGAGCTGGTTTTGTTAAATCATCTCTTTGGAGCTGGTTTTGTTAAACTTACTTTTTTTTGCTAGTATTTCATTGGCTGAGATAATCTGTTTTTGTAGATTATCTCAAATCAGGGTTGTGTGGACAAGCAGGGTTTTTGTCTTTTACCTTATATATATTATTCTACCATACATGTTTTATTCTTTCTCTTATCAAAATTTAACAAAAAGTTTATTTTTATTGATCTTGATTTTCATTAATATTTCTAAAAAGGTTATAATGAAGTATATTGTTTACTTTATGTATAATTATTTTATAAATTTCCTTATGTATGCTTAGGTTTTATATTCTTATATTTAATAATTTTTACAGATATATTTTGGCCCATGGTTTAGCTAGACCGATGGGATATCCTGGATCAGTAAAGTTATTGCAAACAGCTATGGGTAATATACATTTTTGTTTAGCTATAATGTTCAATATACTAGTATATTGTAATTAATAAAATGGTCTACTAACATAAAAAATTTTATAAACATCAAAATAAGACTATCGTTAAAAAAATACCTTTAAAAAACTAAATTGAAAACTAATAGTGTCTAATATTTAATGATGAAAAAAGTATTAAGTGATTATTGGCTATTTAAAACTATAAAGTTTAATTGTAAACAAGAATTTAGCCAAGTAATTTAAAAAAGTTTTGAGTTTATGCTCATGTTTATGCTCATTTTTGAGTTTATGCTCATGTTTATGCTCATTTTCGGCTCCATTTAAGTTATTCAGGTTTTTTTTTTATTTGTGTGATGATTTTTCCTTAAATTACCATTAAATTCACACTAAATTAACCTTGTTAGTAGCTCAATACGCTTTTTTTTAGTATAAAACTTAATATGGAACTTATCATACACATTTTTCTTGAATACTCCATATGCAACTCATCTTTTAAGTATTTTATGTAAAAATACGCAATTTTTCCTAGCTTAAAATAAAATTTTATTTTTATTATAATGTAACTTTTATTTTGAAATTTCTTCAAAAAGAAAAATAAGAAATTAATTATAGTTATTAAAAATGTATGTTCAATTCATAAACAAAAACACAGCTGTTAAATCATGTTTTCATAGCGCTTGGAGCAAATAGTATTGCGTATTTTAAATAATGATTTTATGCGGTTGCTTTGAATAAAGTTTTGAATAAAACTTTTTTAAATAACAAATTTAGGTTTTATAAGAAATTTTTGTTATGTTCTTTGTCTTTTAACAATATAAAAATCATTCCTTAAATTCACATTAGTATAATTTTATATTTATATAATGCAGGGATCAAAATAAGTGTTAGACACCGGTGCCCCTCAGACTATTTTTTAAGAGAAAGTTTAAGGAGTTATTTAAAAATTTAAATGTTTTAAATTAGGAACTAATTAGTTGATATTAAAAATAATAATAAAAAAGATACATTTTAAAATAATTCATTAGAGTTTTTTTGTTTTGTTTTGAAATAACTATAAAAGGTTTAAGTTAGTTATATATATTAATTATTATTATTATATATTTATATTATATTAGTTATATATTAATTATTATATATTATTATTTTTAAGTTAGTCATATAATATATATTTAAGTTATATATTTTTAATCTCTTTAATTTTGTATACATATCTGCAAAAGAGTTATGAGTATTTATAATAAAATATTAAATAAGGTTTAACGATTTCTTTTATTTGAAGTCTTAGATCACTGCTAATTTCTTTTAGACTGTTGTAGTTAATGGTTGTCTTTTAATAATTATATCATTTATTATCGTGTTTTATTTATGATTTATAAAATGAATTAAAATATTAAAGTTTGATGGCAATTCACAATCACTTAGTTCGAGCCCTTTTTTTCCTATACTTTTCTAACTTGTTTTTTTTACGTATTTAACATTTTTATTTATGATTACAAGAAGGTTAATTTCTAATTTATTGTTTAAACTTTTTACTTTTGTCTATGTATCATAAATTTCATTCCACACTCTCCTAAATAAAAGCTCAGTACAAAGTCTATACTTTTGTTTCATTCCACACTCACTTAAATATAAGACATTCATTACAAAGTTAATACTGTTGTTTTAGCACCTGCTATACATCAAGGTCGAACAATCCTGATTGAAAAAGTAAGTGTTTTTTTTTATTAATATTATTTTAAACTTACTGCATTTTTTGTAGTAAAACTGCTAAAGAGGTATAGCACTAAAACATTAAAAAAATAATGATAATTAGTTAATAGAGTTTTTTACTTGTCTTGAAAATTTATTTTGTTGCATATTTTTTATTTATTTTTACTGTGAGATTTTATTTATGATTTATTTTTTGCCTCATTTGTGATCTGCCTAACTTTTTTCATATTATGCAGTCTTAAGGGATTATCTTTTTGCGAGTGTTTTTAGAATTCCTGTTTTTTTTTTTTTTACTTTAAATTTTTCCGGATATCCAAAACATTTTCTATAAATGCAAGTTTAGGCATATATTTTTGTAATACATTTGTTTTTTTAAGCTTTTTCACTCATCACTCATCACTTTTAGAAAAATTATGAAAATTTTGAAAAAAAATAGAAACAACTCAGATAAAAGCAAAATTAAATGAAAAGTAAGAGAAAACTTATTCTGTATTTTTTCTGGAATTTTTATTCGAACAATTTTGGTTTTTAAAATGTGACTCAGATGATCTATGAGTTTTTTAGTTTATTTGTAAATTGTAATAAAATAGTGCATTATAAAAAATTTACAAAACATTTATGTTTTGGTAGAATAGATTTGTATTAATATAACACTAGTATGCTCTTAAAATAAAATGTTTGAAATGAAAACACATAGTTATTGTTAATAATAGCCTGTGGATGTTATATGGGTTGAAAATGACCCTTGCAAATTTAATGCATTGCTAATGACTCTTGTTTAATCCATAGATAATCATCATTTTATATTTAATGCATTGATAATGCCACTTGCATGTTAATGCATTGACTGTTACTTTAGAATTTAATAATAATGTTCTTTGTAATCTTAAATGCATCAAAAATGATCATTATAATGCTAAATGTGTTTAAAACAATCTTTTTAATGTTAAGTATATCAAGATAATCTTTTAGTGAATGATATTCGATTAAAATTATAAGCTAATGATGGATATGAAATTAATAGAATGATTTTTAAGTTTGTTTTTTTTTAAGAATGGTATTCGATCAAAATTGTTAGCTAAAGATGGTAATGAAATTGATACAATGTTTCTTGACAAACGAAAAAATAATGACAATGGCAACACTTTGGTAAATACATTCTTATGCTTGTGTTTTTCAATATATTTTATTGTTTTTTTTTTTTTTTTTTGTCTGGAAGTTATTACAATATTATTTTAGGTTATCTGTTGTGAAGGTAATGCAGCTTTCTATGAAGTGGGATGTATGGGAACTCCACTAAAAGGTATTTAATTGTTTTTTATAAAAATTTGTTTAGGTAACTGTAAGTTTAATTACTTCTCATGTCCAATTAGGTTTGGTTGTTGTTGTTTTTTTACACAATTGTTGGTTTTTGAAAAAAAACCTAAAAGGAATTTAGAACAAAGTAGTTTTATTGTAATAGCCTTACATATTGTCATTAAAGGTTGGTGATATGATATCATACATGATATCCATTAGATATCTGTGATAGGATAGCATTAGTATCCATTAGTGATAATTTAGGATTATAAGGATAGCACAGTATCCATTAGTGATCTGTGATATTATAGCATTACATAATATCCATTAGTGGTTTGTGATATGATATCATACATGATATCATACATACGATCATATTGATATAAATTGTTATATCAATATAAACTTAAACATACTTTATAAATTTATATTGATATAATAATTTCTCGTATGGTGTTGTTCGCCTAGGTAAATGCAATACTTATATGGGGTACCTCAAGGTTCTATCCTTTGTTTCTGTTTTGTTTATCTACATTAATGATCTTTCTGACAATTTTTTATCTAAAGTAGCTCTTTTTGCTAATGACTCAACTTTATTCTCCTGTCTTGACAAAAGTCTTCTCTTTTTGATTGCTTAGAACAGGCAGCCGATCTAGAATCTGATCTTTCTTCTATAACAGATTGGGGCTTGCAGTGGCTTGTGAATTTTAACTCCAACAAAACTCAGTCAATTACTGCAAATGACTATCACATTACTGTCAAAAATTCCTATATTAATTAATAGCAACTGAATCCTTTTCTTTATGTCTTCTTGGATAATCATTGACTGCTGAACTTTCATGGAAACCATATATACAATTGATTGTTAAATTAGCATCTGCTAAAGTTGCTTCTCTTTATTGTGCTGGCTTTTTTCTTACTTCTGATTTAGTTCTCTACCTCTATAAATCTCTTATTTGTCCTTATATGGAATACTATTGTCATATTTGGGCTGGTTCTTCTATTGATTTTAGACAAGGTCCAAATAAGCATTGTAAACTTAGTTGGACCCGCTTTGTCTACTACGCTTGAGCTTCTTTCCCATCATCATAAAGTTGCATCTCTTTCTCTTTTCTACAATTATTATCATATTTGCTGCTTAAAGGTATCATCTCTAGTTCAGCTAAACCTTATTCCTCCTTGACTTGTAATTTAGCCAAGTCTTATTCTTTTACTGTATCTGTCCCTTTATGCTTTAAAAACTTGGTCTAGTTCCTCCCTCCGCACTTAAACTCACTTCCCCAACACTCTCCCATCTTCATGTTTTCCTGACTCATACAATCTTCAACTTTTCAAGACTTCTGTCAACCGTTTTCTTGCTCTATAATTATTCTTTTTTTTCTTCTAGTAACTCCCAACTAAATAGTGGTTGCTTGCAGCCTTGTTGGGAGTGAATCTGAATTTAGAAAGAAATTTTTTTTTTGAGTTTTTTTCACTTTAAAGTCTCTTTTTCTACTCATCAAATACTCTTTTTTACCAACCAAAATTTAATTACAAGCGGCTTTTTTTTTTGGAAAACTCTCCTATCTTCATATATTCCTGATTCTTACAATTTACAGCATACAACAAAGCTCTTTTTGCCTTTCTTTATATTTCCTACTTTTAGATAAAATGTTTGTCTTCAGCCTTGTTGCTTTGATTGAAAAAAAAGTTTGGTTGAAAAAAAAGTCTTAGTTAAACTTTCAAGGTACATTAATTTCTTTTTTACTTATTTAGGAGGTTATTCGGTATTAGGATGGAATCATCCAGGTTTTATGGGAAGTTCAGTAAGGTTTTATTTTTTTAAATAATCAATCAATTTTTTTTTTAACTTTAAATCATTATTAAAATATTATACAATACAATGTTTTATTTTTATTATTAAAACTTATAACTTTAGTTAATGTAAAACATAGTTCCAATATTTTAATCTTAAATTAAAATTTTGCACAATTATTAAATTAAAATTTTGCTCACAATGAAAATATTTAAATTTTTTTTTTGAAAATTTTAATTTAATAAAAACTATTTGTAAATGTAGTTATATCCTTTGGAAAAGTATCAATAAATAGAGCTATGGTTGTCATAAAGATCATTTATGTAGTTAAGAAACACTACAGGACAAAATAATACTGCGGTTAGAAAGAAATGATTTAATGATTTCAAAACTTTTCCATATGAAGCAACCTTATGGAGAAGACCAGCATGCCAAATCTTATCAAAAGCATTCAAAATGTTAAGCATTTTTACATTATTGAAATTCCTGGAAAAATAAGAAAGAAATAATTTTTTTGTTATTTTCAAATCTTTAAGGGATTCCAGATTTGAATATTACAAAATGATGCATCCCTGATTATTAAGGAGTAAGTTATTAGATTTAAAATGTGATATTAGAAACTTTTTGATTAAAAACTCAAAGATCTTGGTATTAATAGAGAGAAAATTGATTGGACAATAGTTAGAGGGGTCACAGTGTTCCTCAGACTTTTTTAAAATTGGAACCACAGATGTCATTTTCCAGCATGCAGAAAAACAAGATTTAGTCAAGCAGTTATTCCAAATAGTCCAGAGATATTCGAAGAGAGTTCTGGATATCACTTTTGTAAGACTTTGATAGAAAAGTTTAAATGAAGAATAACTTTAGCAATGAAAGAGCACAACGGCCATTAGATTTACAAATCAAATTAAAGGAAAAGTTCATTGCAAAAAAATTCTGGCTTATCCTTGGGAAAGGTAAGAAGATCATATTCATGAATTAAAGATGGATGTTTGACTTTGAAATGACAATGTTGAAGATTTTCTAAAAGTCTCTAGAGCTCAACTTCTGAGATATAACACAAGTTTTATTTATTTAACTGGGATTAATGGAGCTTATCGTCGGACAGCACCATTTTTACATAGATCTCTTGCAATAATAAAAGGGCATATGTTGTCAAGAGAACTGTTCCTGTGAAAAAGAGATAAAGAAATAATTGCAATAAGATATATGAGCTGCTTAAGAAAGTGAAAACCTTGGTGTAGAATGAGGCTTGATTTGAAACCTAAAAGAAGGAATAAAAGTTTCCTTACCTGTCTTAATCTAGGAGGTTTTGTAAGTGGTGTATTAAACAGCAGAGAGATAAAAGACAACTGCACAATCCTCAGGAAGAAAATCACGAAAAAATCAGGAAAAAAATCCCAAGATAAGAGGTTTATAGAGATCATTGCATGGTCAGAATCATAAAAGGAGAACAGGGAGAAACTAAACACAAGCTAGGGTCACAAATAAAACACAAATCAAGGAGTGAAGTTAAGTGATTAGGGTTATTTAGAAAGCTAGTCACAAAGTTAACTATCTTAGTAATAGGTTGAGAAATACAGAAGTTATAAGCTTTAGTGCCAACAGGATTAGTAGTACTAAAGCCAAGCCATTCAGTGTGATGAGCATTATTGTCATCAATAACAACAATATTGGCAAAGGTTACAGAATACTGAAAATTAATGTGAGCATATGCAATATTGTTGTAGTCACTAGTTGGTAAATGAGCTAACACTACACCAGAGATTCAAACAGAACACACAAAGGTACATATAGTAACTTTAGGGTGAGCAAACACTGAGCCAGTGGTTCAGACAAAACACAAGTATACATATAGTAACTTTGAGGTTAATAAACACCACGCCATACATTCAGACAGAACACAAACATTCATATACAGATGAATGAACATTGTGCCAGAAATTCTGACAAAACACAAAATACAAGCATACATTTAGGAATTTATGTGGTGAATGAACACTGTGCCATACATTTATATAGAGCACAAACATGCATTAAGTATCTTCTTGGTGAATGAACATGGCGCCAGATGTTCACACAGTACACAAACATACAAATAGCAAAATACAGGTAAGTGAGCACTTCACCTAAGGTTTATGCAAAGCACAAGAATATATAAGTAAATTGCAGGTGAGCAAGTAAAGTTCATATGCTGTTAAAAATATGTAGTTATGTAATGGCTATACACATTTTTAATTGAGTTTTTTTTATTGTAACTGTTGCCTAATATCATTGGAATATTTTAAGTTAACAGATCAAATTTGGGATGTCTAAAGAGTTTTTTTTCAAACATATAATCAAGTAGATAATATTTTAAATATTTATCAACAAAGAAATGCTGTGTAACAGTTAAAAACTTTTTAGAAGGGAACACTAGTTGTAAAGTTCTTGATGATTTGAAGATGAGCTTGCATAAACTTGTTGACAACATATTTTAGTTTTGTGAGCAGAAACCTCTAATGAAATAGCATTTCATTTAAATTTTTAAAAGTAACTCAAATGAAATTTAAAATAATCCTGCTTTAGGCACTTATTCAATGTGTTTTCTCCAATTTGTAAAATTTTTAGTTGAATAGCCTGAATACTTATTAAGCAACAGTTGTTTTACATAACTCACTTATTTTTTATTTTTATGCTGATTCAGCAATTTAAAGTTGCTTTTTTTATTATTATTTTTTTGAATCTTTTGGAAACTTTACTTAAAGCCTAAAAACAAACTAAGTTATGTACACATTGATTCCAACCACCTAACATCAATAATCTTTCACAAAATATTAAGTTTATTGGCTATATCATCAAATGTTTTATTTTTGATAAATCTAAGACAATCAGTTCAATAATAACTAAATTTAGATAACATTTTTTAACTTTAAATTTTCCTAAAAATTACAATTCTTAAATGAATTATTTTGTAAAATAATATTATTTTCTCTCTCATCATTCGATACAAGTTTTTCATTGTCATAAAGTTGCAACTCTTTCTCTTTTCTACAGATACTCATGATCGCTGGTCAAAGGAGATATCATTTCCAGTTCCATTAACTAAAACTCATTCTCCTTTGACTTTTCATTCAACAAAGTTGCAGTTTTTTACTGTATCTGTTTTTACTGTATCTCTGTATGCTCTGATTATTTTTGTTCATCTAGTTTTTTTCACTCATTTTAACCCTTTAGAACTATCTCCTATCTTGATTTTTTCCTGGCTCATACAACCTACAACTTTTTAAGTCTTCTGTCAACTCTTTTATGAAACTCAGGGCTATCTTACAAATTTAATTGTACTTTATTATTATACTAATATAATATATATATATATATATATATATATATATATATATATATATATATATATATATATATATATATATATATATATATATATATATATATATATATATATATATATATATATAATACTAGCAGTAAGCAACCCGTAATAAATAAAACTAAAAAAACAAACCGCGTATAGAAAATTTACAGTTTAAATAGGCAAATATTTAATAAAGTTGTTGCGTGTAATGTAAGTTAAAAATGGAATTGCCCATAAATGTGTGGGTATATATATATATATATATATATATATATATATATATATATATATATATATATATATATATATATATATATATATGCCATGCACCATATACACTTTCAGCCCTTTTTAAACTATTATATCACCCTCTATACTGTTGTGCTAGTTTTCCTTTTTAATGCCACCCTTGATAATGTCATGCCACCCTCTATGCTTTCATGCCACTATTTATTTACCTTTATACTCTCATGTATTCATACTCACTTTTATTATAACTTTATACTCTCATGTCACTCTCTATATTTTTATATCACCTTTTTTTCTCTCAAGTCACTTTATATATTTTCATGTTTTTATAATTTAAGATTCAAATTCAAACTAAAGTGTTACTTTCTCTAAGAAAACCTCTTAGAAAATATCTAAAAAAGAAATTTTAATTTACATAAATCTTATATAGTGTGTAAATTTTGTGTGTGCATGTGTAAGTGAGTTTATAAATTAACTACAAAATATTTTAAGGGCACTCCAAGTCCATCTTCAGAAGGAAATGCAATTGATGTTGTTGTTCGATATGCTGTTTCAAAGTTAGGTTTTAAATGTGAAGATATTGTTTTGTTTGCATGGTCTATAGGAGGTTATGCAGCCTCTTATGCAGCCATGGTATATCCAAATATCAAAGGTGTGGTAAGTGTTGTTTTTTACACTCTATAAACTATTTAGTATTATATTAAATGTTTTTGTTACAAATCTGATCAAATCTACTTAAGATACTTGATGCAACATTTGATGACATCACCTCTTTAGCCATAGCAAGAATGCCAGCATTTGCATGTAAGTTTAAACATGCATTAATTTTATTCAAGTTTAAATATTGTTTGATGTTTGAATTAATTAACTTTTATTTAAAAATACTTTCATACCATTTAATGTACATCAGATTGAAAATTATTCTGTTGTTCTTAATAACAACTCAATACTTCCAATTAATCACATTTGCACAAATTATCTTTTGATAATAATATTAATATAAAAATAGATTTAACGTAATGAAAATGACTAAAGTGTATATAGAAATAACGACAATTTTATTTGTACATCAGACAAAATATAAGCAATAAAAATATGACTAAAACATTAAAAGTACACTGCTTAAAAACTATGTGCATTTTGTAATTAATAAATTCATAATCTTCGAAAAAAAAAAGATTTATTTTTTTTATTTGTAAAATATGCTATCTGCAGGTGTTCTTGTTTTATAAATAATGATGAACTTTAATTCAATAGCAAGGGGAAAAATTCAAAAAAATATTAACTTTCATAAAATGTTAATAGAAATAAAAGCCTAAAATAATTTTATTTTTTGTATTTTTAAAAACAGAGAAGAGTATAAAAACAGAGAAGAAAAAATAAAAACGCATTTCAATAAAGTAATAATAATAAATGTTTATAATTATGATTTGGTAATAGTAATTATTAATGAATAATAATAGTTATAATGATATATATATTTATCATAATCATAGTTATTTTTGTTAATAAAAAAAGTATTTATAATAATGAATTATTTAATATTTGTAATAAATACTTAAAAATACTCAAGTCACTACAAACAAAAGGGCAAAAATAAATTTATTTAAAGCTGCTTACTTATAGATTTACCAAATTTTCTTTTAGGGCAACAGAATTATTTCATAAAAAAATTCCATCGCTCTAAAATAAATTAAAAAAAAAAAAACTTACAAGGTTGTTTACACACAAAACTAGTTTAAAAGATGTTTTAAAAAATTAGCAATTCTTTTGAATATCTTTTGGCTTTAGTTTTTCATTAAATATTTTTTTATGATAAGTTTTTATATTTTTTATTTTTAAGAATATCTTTTTAGAAACCACTCTGCAATAAAAACAAAAATAATGCATAAGATCTTTTTAATTGCAAATAAATTGTTTATTGGTCTAAGTATTTGGTATTTATTATTTAATTTTTGTTATTTGGTCCAAACTTATTTTCCAATAGTTTTTAGAGTTTCCACATAAAGTAGTGTAGGAGAGGGCAACTTCACCATCAGGGTTATAATTCCAATTTTGACATTACAATAAAAAAAAGAGGTTATTTTTATCACTGTGCCAAAATAATGTAATATTTATTATTTTTTAAATTACATTCAATTACGATTGATAATTGTTAAATTGATAATGGTTGTTGTAACTTTTTAAAATGATTTTCTGTTTAATGTGATAAAAGCCACTCTTGTTCTAAGTAACATTTGTTTTGTCAAATTGGTTAAAACTTTATTTGAGTATAATTTTAAAGGCAATTAAATTAAAAGACACAATTTATAATACAATATTATAAAGTATTTTTTCATTATAAAATATTTAATTGTAATTTTAGTTGTATAATCTTTATAATTTATTAAATTTATTATAATATTCAGTATTATAAAGTAATTTTTCATTTCTAAAATGTGTCCTTTAAATTTTATAGTTTAAAAATGTAGGTTGTTCCAAATTTAATGTATTTCTATTAATCACATTTATAAACAATATATATCCATCATCCTAGATTGTTTATAAGCCACCATATTAATTACCATGTATAAAATACATAATAAAATGCAACAGGTAAATTTTCTTTAAAATTTTCATATTTTCTTGAATCAAACTGTGATCATGATCAACATCTTCTGAAAACAAAAAGATTTTTTTGTTTAAGATATGAAATATTTAAGAAATTTTCTTGAAAATTTTTAAAAAGTGAACACTGACTTTTCCTCCATAACTTCGAACTTCATCCTCCAGTGATTACTTTAAACTTCATCATGGACAACAAATTGTTAATTTTCATCAAAATCTCCTAAAATTAATCATTCAGTTTGATTTATCTACTTTTTGTTTTTGTCAAAAATGAATGTAATGACAATCATTGCAACAGTAGTGTCATGTAATGCACCACTTTAAATGCAACCTGGAATTAATTAGATTAAGTAGTAATAACCTTTTTTAAACATGTTGGTTTTTCTTAATACTAATAAAAGCTTTTTTTCCTGGCATCATTCTTGAATACCCATTTTGATAAAGTTAATTACTAACTTGAGTGTTTCTAATGAAATAGGGTTTACAATTTTTTGTCCTATAAACGATAAAATCTCTTGCTCATTTTTAACATGTCTTGAAATTTTAACAAGATACTCAGAGATTTAGGAGTAGTTTGATATTTATTAATATCCGTGATTCTGTTGCAATAGTTTACATTAGTACTTCATGATGATAAGAGTCCGTTACAGAAATTTTGACATCAAAATATCTAGATTTTTTCTTTATATTATTGTTAGAAATATTGCTTGTTTCTGCTGTTAAAAAAACATTATTAATATCAAATGCTGATGAAATTAATTTTGCAACTCTTTTCAATTTGACTAGTGAAATTCCAAGCAATTCTATAGAGGTATGAAACCTTATCTTTTTCTCACTTTTTGATTCCCATTCTTTCTTCGAACTAAAATCTTCATCAGTTTCAACTACTTTTTTGTAATATTTGCTGCAGAACTTCCAACCTGGCGCTACATATGTATCATTTTTTTGTAGAACTTTTACTTAGTCTCAAGAAATCTTCTATCGGCCTCTTCTATCGGATATAAACAAACTTCTATTTACCTCAAAACACAAGTTTATGTATTTTTTAAAATCAACTGAAATTTAATCATGAATCTCAATAAAATTTATTTCTTTTAATTAATATATCAATTATACTATAATAAATGCTAGATTATTTTTTATAGCACTTTTTTTACTTTTGTGTTTCAAAAGGGTTGCAACACTTTATAATTTCTTAAATATTTTCCATATAATTGTTTATTACGAAGGGGTTGAAACACTTGGTAACTCTCAAAATATTTTCCTAAGAATTGCTCATTATAACAGCATATAATTATAGTTACACTAAATTCTTCTTTTTAGTTAGCTTTTCATTTTGTTTTAGTCACATTATTTCTTCCTGTTGTTCACAAAAAAGATCATTGAGTTAAAGAAAATCTTGTTTTCTAGAAAATTCTGTTATAAGTTTTTCCAATATCACATTTCTCCATATTCAAAATATTAGTCATTTATAATATCACTAGCTGAAAGAATAACTGAAAAATAGAATTCTTGCATATGTTATAATTTTTAAGGACAATCATAACTCAAACTTTTAAAATGCCATAGCATTTATTCCAAAAGAAATCTAAATTTAACATAAAGAAATAAATAGTGAAAATGAATTCAAATGCAACAAAACTATTTGTAAAATATTGCATCAATATTATAAAAAAAAGTATAACATATTGCAGAGACAATGCATAAATCTAATTTTTTTTACTTAGATTGTTAAAGAAATTCGTAGAACTTCATCTATAAAGTTACAATAAGACAGGAAATAATGAGATAATTATATATGTTTAATTATGAACGTTTTAAGTACTTATTGAAATATTTTAAATGTTTATTAAAAAAGTTATTTAAATTTTATTATATACATTTGAAAGAAAAAATTTAAAAATGGAAAAACATGAATATCGATCATAAATTAAAACCTGTGCTATACTTGGAGTTTTAGCACAAACCATAACCAATGAATTGATTTTAGTTCATGGTCACCCAGCTGCAAAATATAGTACAGTTGCCAAGTGGAATCTTTAAGATGATCCTCGGTCAGGGTACCCTCAAACCACGTATACAGCTGAGAATATTGAATGTGTACAAGCCTTTATTGAAGAAAATCTGCATGCAACACATGATATAGTTGAAGTTCTGACATCGATTAAACATTTCACAATCAACAAAATCATTCACAGTGCATTTAAAAAAAGAAAACTAAAATCACTTTGGATACCCCACGAGTTAACCAATCAAAATCGAAAGAATAGAGTTGAGGCATGTAAGGATTGGAGGCTATATGATATTGTTACAGGGGATGAGTTGTGGTTTTATTTGAGACAAGTTGGAAACAAGTCAGCTAACGCTAGTCAGTGAAGGTGAAAGTCCAAGAACTATAGTAAGATGTAATAGGTTTCAGCCAAAAAGCATGTTCTACATCTTCTTCAAAACATCAGGTGTTGTTCATTTAGATTATGTTAAAAAGGGAGACATAATTACTAGTGAATATTATATAAAAAATTTTTTGAAACCTCTTACATGCAAATAAATAAGCTAAGACCCAAAACAGATACTCACAATTTTAAATTTCTCCATGATAACATTTGACCCCAAGTAACTCAAACCGTCAAAAACCAAGCTGTAATTACATCAGTTCACCACCCACCAAACTCATCAGACTTAGCTCCATCCGATTATTGGCTATTCGACTTAATAAAAAAAAAATCTTGATGATGATACTAACGTCTTAAGCCAAAAAACCTGCATAACAAAGCTACTTGAAAGTATACCCAAAGAAGAATATAAAAAAACGTTTCACAAATAGCTTGAAATGATGCAACTTTGTATAGGTAATGATGGACATTATTTTGAACATATAATAAAATAAAGTTAAAAAAATTCTTTTATTATTTTGTTTATAGGGGCGTTCTACGAATTTTCCTAACAACCTAAGTAGTACACCTAAGATAAAGTAATAAAATACAATAAATATTTTTGCCAGAATGTCAATTTATCAGGGTTGCCATTTTGAATGACAGCTTCTATTTAGCTTCAATATTCAATAATTTACAAGTTAATAATTTTGAATAAAATTAAATAAAGCCAAATTCTAATAAGAGATGCGCAGTAATGAAATGTGGGTAATTTCAAATTACCCACAGAGATGTGGGTAATTTCATATTACCCGGCAAACATACATAAATTACAGCGTACCCATCATCTTCCAATATTCTCAAGCATTTGAAAAATTTACCTAGCTTCTTTAGGTACAGCCAGGCACCTCAAAAAATTTGCTAGCAATTCCAAAAAATACCAGGTATCTAGAATAACAAAAAAATTTGCCAGGTACCCAACACACGGTTAGAGTCAGTTATTTCTTAAAATACCCTTAAAAATGCTGAATCAGTATTATTTCAACTGACAATATCTCAACAACGCATGTATATTTTTAGCTAAAAAATTTTCAGATATCACTTGTTTAATATAGAATATGAATTATGTAAATATAAAATAATTTTGAAACATAAGGGTGACATAGTCTAAATGATTTAATATGAAATGATTTTAAACTTAGATATCTTATGTTGACTCTGTGCTCCAAAAAGATTGTCTAAAGTAGGTGCAAAAGATTTTTATCAGAAACAAATTGAGAAATTCTTTAAAAAAATAGAAAAAAGACTGCAAGTTTTGCTTGCAAATTGATGCAAGAAACCAACCAGTACTTATTAAAGACTGCAATCAAAACTGTCATTATTGTTTCTGCATAAATTTTATAAAAGTTTTTTTTTAAAATGTGCAAAAGAAGTTCAAAACCATTGCTGAGTGAGATACTTTGACAACCATAATGGCAACTATTAATGCCTCCAATTCAGTTTACCCCAATTTTGATTTTTGGAAGGTGATTTGAAGCCATCAAGAAACTTTTCTTTTTTACTTCACTATATTTCACAGGAACCTCTTTAAAATGTCGGGTTACATTGAATAAGATATTTTTATCATTTATATAAAGTATTTGTTAACCATTGACTATAGAATAAAAGTTTTAGTCTATTTAGATTACCATAAAAGTTGCTTTGAAAACTGTTGAGTTCTGTTTTTGATAAAAATATTTAAGTTTTTATTTACCTGTTTATCCACACAGCAATCAACATCTGCAATTGCTTAATGCACACTATAAAGAGATTATAAAACAAAAGTGGTTAGAAACTTGGTCCAAACAAATTTCTGGAAGATCATTAGTCTTTTTACCTTAGGAATAATTCAATCTTGTTTTTAACAGTGTATGGGAGCAGATGGTTATAAAATTAAGACTTGTATCTGCTTATTTTTAGCTTTACCTTTTTATAACACTGTGAAGGAATGAATGAATGTTTTCTGTGAAGGAACATACATATAAAAAAGGTACAACATTTAGAGATGGTAACAAATTTCAGCAAGGGTTTACAAACTTTTATTTACTAAAAATAATTGTTTGTTCTCGGAAGAAAATTTTAAATCCAAAATACACAAAATCTTATTTTGCACACATAACAAGCACTGAAAACATTAAAAAGCTGAAACAAAATCAACAAAATAAAAATTAAAGAATAGGAAATTTCTGGATTTTCTAATCCCATACATACAAGTGAATAAAAGAAAATGTATTTATTTTCCAGTCAAATAAAAGCTAGTGATTTGAAGAAACTAGAAAAATCAATATTAAGCAAGTGAATTGAAGAAAAAGAAATTTATCTTGAGTTTAAATTTGAGTTTAAATTTGAGTTTAAATTTTACAAATCAACTTGAGTTTAAAATCGTTATTCAATCTGATACAGTTAAGTATATCAAAAGCTAATTACAGCAACAACAAAAATAAATTTCATTGCTATGTGTGCAGTATGGCATAGGTGTATTCATCAGAGGACTGAATCTAATTTGTTTCTCATTATGGATGGTAATAAAAAGGTAAGAAAAATATTTCTCTTTATTATTTACTAGTACACAGTAAAAGCTTTTTTTTAAAATAGTATAAGCAGGGATTATCTTTTTCCAGATATTTCTGGAATTCAGGATATTTTTTCCAACTTTTAATTTTTCCGGATATTCAAAACATTTTTAATTCATGCAATTGAGGTATATGTTTTTGTAATATTAGTAGTTTAGTTTTTAAGCTTTTTCACTCATCACTTATAGAAAAATTTTGGAAAGTGTCAAAAAAAAATTAAAAACAACTTTGCTAAAAGCTAATTAAAAAAAAAAAAGTCATAACAAATTCTGGATTTTTCTGGATATTTTATTCAAACAATTTTCCGTATTTTTAAAATATGACTAGGATGATCTATGTATAAGGTTATCGCATTTGATAGATAACATTAAAGCAACAAAAGTGACGAAATTGCTTTGGTTTACCTTACATAATTTAAAAAAAAAAAAATTATTCTCAGAAATTATTTTGTTTGACTACAAATATAGAAACTTTCACTCAGTAATAATAAAGCTTATAAAAAGAAAAAAATGTTGAATATTTGCCATGATTATAACAAAATTATTGATTTTTTTTTTTTTTACTTTTCGTCATTGTTAATTTTTTAATTATGTGTGTAGCATTATCCTGGTTTTTTATAGCTAGCATTGTTTTACGGGTAATTAACAACTATATGAATCTTAACAATACCAGACATCTGATTAAGTGAGTACTTGATTTTTTTTTTTTTTTACTTTATACTTCTTGTTAGAATATATTATAAGTAAAAATATATATATATATATATATATATATATATATATATATATATATATATATATATATATATATATATATATATATATATATATATGACTATCATGGTATCAGTTACAAGTGGTGTGTCTCAGGGTTCTGTTTTGGGTCCAATGTTGTTTCTGCTATTCATAAAAGACTTCCCAGAAGTTGTGCTAAACACATTTAAAATGTATGCTGATGATAGCAAAATAATAGCCATAGAAGATTCCATTGATAAAAAGCAGAAATACAAACCGACCTTGACAACATTGTGAAATGGTGCAACAATTGGGGTATGGAACTAAACTGCAAAAAATGTAAGTTGATGAGATTCGGCAATCAGAAAGTTTTTCGAGGTATTGATAAAACATGCACAATGAATATAAATGGAATGATTTATGACCTCTCAAACAGTGTATTAGAAAGAGATCTAGGTGTCTTTGTACAACCGGATATGAGGTGGAAGCATCAAACGCAAGTACGTGTTAACAAAGCTTCAAAAATACTGGGGTTATTGAAAAATGCCTTTGAAAGTAGAGGTTGTTATATGTGGAAAATTTTGTATACTACTTATGTGCGACCTCATCTTGAATTTGCAGCTCCAGCGTGGAGTCCTCCGAATGTGGCCGAAATCTCAATGCTTGAAAGAGTTCAATGTAGGGCCACAAAAATACCATACTCAAACCGAATGCTAAGTTATAAGAAACGGCTAGTTAAAATGGATTTAATTAATTTAAATCTCAGAAGAAAACGAGGAGACCTTATTCATTTATATAAGATATTAAACAATCTAGAATTTGTCAATCTTAACGTCAAACCAGTCTATAAGTCAAGCATTAAATTAGACGGCCCATGTTCTTCCATTAGAGGTCTCAAACATAAAATTACAATGCAGTGTTTTACTCCTCGCGAAATAAATGACTTTCATGCATCGGTTAGCTCCAGAATCCATTTCTTCACAATCAGAGTTTGCCAAATTTGGAACAAACTTCCGGAAAAAGTTGAAGATTCCGAGAATTTGAATAGTTTTAAAGCAAGTTTAGACGAATGGCTTAAGAAAAATAAGAAAATATTAATTTAAAAAGAAAAAGAAAAAAAAAAAAAGTACTGGGCTGCTATTGCTGAACATTACAACGTCTCAGCTTGTGGATAAGATCCACGCTAGTTAGTAGAAAATCACTTAACAGAAATTTTTCATTTAACACTGTGTTTTATCAATAAAGACTCATCAGAAATCTGATTTTTAATGAGCCTTTATTGATGAAACAGTGTTAAATGAAAAATTTTTGTCGAGTGGTTTTCTACTAATTTATTATTGCTCTGTTCTTTTGGCAACATCGAGTACTCTGTTTTATAGAATACATATATATTATATATATATATATATATATATATATATATATATATATATATATATATATATATATATATATATATATATATATATATGATCCTTAAACGATTAGCGTATATCAGTCTAAAAGGTGTTTTACTTGGTCAGCATGTATCAGTTTGAAAGATGTTTTATAAATGTATGATTTTTTTATAAAATTATCATCAGGGTTATCTGAAATGATAGTTACTTGGTATACAATGTTGTTTGTCAACAGTAATTGAATAAAGGGAAACGGTTTTTTTTTTTAAAAAAAAGTAGATTCAATGATTAAAAATTAATTTTTCATTATTAATTGTACTTAAATGATTTCTTTTGATTTTCATTTCTCTAAAGCAGCAAGATGTTTGACATGCATAAGATGTTAAAAATTTTGATTAACATCAGTGTTATTTTGTTTTTGTTTAAAGAAAAAGTTTTTAGGATCAATCGTTTTGTTCTGCAATGAAGACATCAAGGAGATATGAAAAACATGTTGCCAAATGTTATCTAAATTTTGGTTTAATTATGGTCCTAAATTTGGTCATGCTTGGGTTACATAAATTTATAAAATGTATTTTTTCAAATCAGTATAATAAATTTAGATGGATTTTTCATAAATAAATCTTTATTCTACTATATATTTACAATTATTAATAACATAATGAATTTTATGCTATATACATAAGTTTTTATGCTAAAAACTTTGAATAAAATTGATAAAAGATTTATTTCAATTTTTTTTTTTTTTTTTTGTAAAGGTATTCTGGTCCAATTCGACTCATTAGAAGATTGCGTGAAGAGATTATAACAACAATGTAAGTGGTGTTTAAATAGTTTTGTTATTGTGATTTGATTGAACCATAGTTTTAGCAACTGATTTTTAAAATTTATAATTGTTTTCTGTTTAAATAAGTATGGCACACCATTAACATGCTTTTTTATTTATTTTGTTTTTTAAATTCATTTTCAGTCCTCATGATCCATCTACTAATAGATGCAATTTTTTGTTAGAGAAGATTTTATCTTTTAGGTATCATTAATTTTATTTAAAATCTATTTAAGTATTAGTTTTTACTTTATTATTGATTCAATTGTTTTTTCTAATTACTCAAGAGGTAGTAAAAATAAAACACTACAATAGAAAGGTTGGGGTTCTACAATTGTTACTACCACCTGCTCCCTTACTTTCATTGTTTACTTTATAAATAATAATGTTATTAATTAGCATATATAGATAAATAATATTCAGCTCTTATTTATTTTTAATTTTTTGAAATTCATATTTATTATCTTTAAATAATTAAATCGTTTTTACTTTTATCATAATTAAATTACTGCAGCCTTTCTATTTTGTTTCATAACATCAACAATCAATTGTAAATTGATGAGGAAACTAAGCCATCTCATCACTTTATAATTAACTCACCAATCAGTACTCAGCTACTTTTTAACTTTGGTTGTATATAGATGACCACAGCCCTAATAATATTTAACTCATCAATCAGTGTGCAGCTACTTTTTAACTTTGGTTGTATGACCAAACCCTTATAATATTTGCTATAATGACTACATAAATACATATCACATCTAGCATGCTAGATGTGATATGTATTTATGTAGGTACTTTTTAATAAATAATTTTGTATAAATATTTTAGGTATCCAAATGTAGTTACAAAAGAAAGTATAGAAGTGCTTCACTCTTACCTATCAGTGGATAATGTTGCTTCTCAAGGTTGTAACTTTTATTTTTATTTATTCATTTTATATATATACATATATTTATATATATATATATATATATATATATATATATATATATATATATATATATATATATATATATATATATATATATATATATATACATATATATTTCATAGACATTTATTTTTTATATTATTTACTACGTTACATAGTATGATTTTAATAATAACTTTATTTTATTGTAGCTGCTGTTTTAAAAAGTCTTGGTTATGATAATAAAAATGATTTTGAAGATCGTTTTGCAATTAAAGAAGATCGACCTAGTTTTCCTCTTGATATAGGTAATATAATAATTGATGACATTCACATTCACATAGGTAATATAATATTTATTAGATTGAAATCAGACCTCTTTTTTGTGAGTCAGACTGTATTGGCTTATACAAGGGTATTATCTTTTACATATATCTAATAATATCTTAAAATAATTCAATAAAAAAAACTTGAAGCAAAACTTTGCAACTTTTGAGCAATTTATGCTTGACACTATTTAAAATTGTTATTGAACTAAAACTCTTGATAAAAAATTTCAATTGTAGTTTTGATCTTGTAAGTTTCAATAAAAATCTCAAATGATGATAATGATGATGCTTATTTCTATTTAGGACGCACGTGGTCACAAAAAGAAAAATCTAATGCAACTATTTTTTTGGTAAAGTATTTAAAATTTTTAATTATTTTAAATCATTAAGTTTTTCTTTAGTAATTTTTTTTTTTTTTTAGTAGATGGACAAGTATTTATTTTTTGAATGTTTATAATTTTTTTATTTTTTTATTTGTTGAATCAATACTGTCTGAATAATTTGTTTACAAAATTTGTTTAACATATATTTGTTGAACGAATATTTGTTTAACAAATACATAGTTATTAAATGAATAATCTGATTTAGCTTCTTTGAATTGCTAATTTAATTGTTTAAATTTAATTGTTTAAATTTAATTGTTTGATTTTTGAATTGTTGTTAATTTAATAGCTTAAATTTTGAATTGGTTTATTTGTTTAACAAGTAAATATTTGTTGATCAAGTATGCTAGATTAATTATATTATAATTTGGTCAAAAATAAATAAAAAAATACCTGATGAAAACACATTGTTTTTTACAAAAATAGCTGTAGCTTTTGTTAGGTAAATTCTTTAATAAAAAGCAAACTTTGTTCTAGAAAAGTTGGTATTTTAAATTGTACATTTTCAAATAAAACTATTAACTTTATTAGTAGAAATGTCAGTGACGTTAAAGCTATCCTAATAATGCTTTTTTTTTATTATTTTCTTTTTTTCTTTTATTTTATCTTCTTCATATTCTGACACCATGATTTTCTTTTAAACATTACTATGTTGTTAATACTAAGATTAGTTCTTTGTTTGGGTAAAATTGTTCCAGCAGTTAAAAGTACTTGTTCCATGATAGTTAGTAATGCTGTAATGTGCAAAAAATTACTGCTGTAGACTTCTGAGATAAAGGAATTCATTTACACAGTTTGTCTTCCAATATTCTATATCTGTGGTGTTGCCTACTACTATTTTATTAACATATCATACCACCTCACACTTGTCATCAAAAAATAAACAGTTTTTTTCACTAAGTTTTATCGGATTTTTTCTATATAGCTTTTTTACTGTACAAGGTCTTGTCTTCATAGGGCATAGTCTTATCCTCAGATGGGGATCTAGATCTACTTCACATGAGATTTACTTGCTCTGGCATGTTGCTGACGCATTTTAAGTATGACTTGGGTAGTTGTATCTTTGAAATTGTTGAATTTTTTTTTCAATTAAAAACTTAGGTGCATTATAATCACAATCAGTAAAACATTTTTGAAGTCCTGCACGAAGATTAATTCCAAATTTCATTCATGAGACAAGCGAAAATAGATTTCAAATTCTATCTTATATCTATCTATTCTTTTCCTTAAATTTTTATGTTCACTAATTTTATTTTTGCCTTATTGTTGTCCTAAAATCTGAAAAATTTCATTGACCGGATAAAAATCTGAAACAATTTATTGATTGGATCAAGGCATTCGATAAAATCTTGTGATATTAACTTGATTATTATGATATTACAATGATATTAACTGTAATAAAAATGGGCATCTAAACTGCAGTTTTACTTGAAGTTTCTTGACTTCAATACCCTTCACATTAAAAGTAGTAAGGATGCAAATAGACTTTTTTCTGAAATTTGTCATTCGTGAACTTTTTACCCATTCGTTTAATGCGTCAATTATTTAACTTTGTTGCCACAGCCTTTAAAAGCCAATTTAAGCCAAAGTAAAACCTTCAGTAATCCTTCAGGCCCATCATTAAAATTAATAATAATTATTAATGTACACCCATTTCTATGGTTTCCCTGCCAACAGTTTTTGGTAAAATTTTGCAAATAATATAAAGTATAAAATGTTCTGTTAGGTTTAGGGGTTAGGATTAGGGTAAACAGTACAGGGTCAGGGTTAGGGTTAGGGTTAGGTTTAGGGGTTAGGATTAGGGTAAACAGTACTGTTACAACTTATCAGCTTGTTTATCTGTCATGTTTGTGATTTCAAATTTGATGAAAAATCATTTAGACTGCTATGCCTTAAGCAGTCTAAATGATATTTAGACTGCTAAAGTCATAGCAGATACTACCTTAGTAAATGTTCAGAGTAAAATAAGGCATATATTAAATAATAAAGAACAAACTTCTGTTTATGGTAACTAGGAACGGTGCTATGGGCTTCGATGCTAATAAGAGTGTTTTAAGGTGTAAAGTGGACCAAGAAATATTTTTTATTGTTTCTAATTTTATTTGAGCAGCTGTGGCGCGGTGGTAGCGCATTTGCCTCGGAAATTTAAGATCCGTAAAAACCCCACTTCAGGGCAAGTTTTGCGACATCTGTTGGGAAAGAGGTATGAATTTCCTATTAAATTCTCTTCCGCGGTGCTCTGTGATAAGACCGTAAGGACTTCTTGGGACACCTCAAAGAATTAAAAAATAATTTTATGAAAATAGACATCAAAGGGTGAAGTTTCACTATTAAAAAAATTCTCAACATTTTTTTTCTCGATCATTATTTGCATCCCTACCACCTTAATGGCCTGGCACTTGTAATATTAAAAATGCTTTTACTGATTCTCAGAGTTTTTGCCTTTCTCGATCTTTTACTCAGATAGGTAACTTGGAGTCTCGTTTTCCAGACAACCCTAATCACTTCTTTATACTTCTTGTTCTCCTTTAGGTGGTTCAGATTATTCTCTTATGATCTCATTCAAATTTACAATTGTACTTCTTTATCAGATTGACCTTATCATAACACTGCTACCCTTCCACTGCTACCCTGACCCTAACCCTAACCCTTCCACTGCTACCCTGACCCTAACCCTAACCCATAACCCAAAACACTGCTACCCAAAACCTTACAAGTAGTTATTTATTAAAATTCTATTTTTTAGGCTATGAAGTATCTGGATCATTTTGATGCTTCTCATTGTGTTCCTCTTCCTTCACAATATTTTTTACTGCCATGGCAACATAAGCTTATTTGAAAAATGTAAATACTATTTATATTTCTATCAAAGTATTGAAATACTTTTAGTTTTTTAATTAATAACAATTATAATTCACTTTGTAATTAATTGAATTAACGACAGTAATACTTTTTTTTTAAAAAAAAAGAACAATCGTTTAGTTTTTAACTGTTCATTAGATTTTTTTTTTTTTTTAATTGATTTTTAACTTTTGAAAGACGTTTACGATTTTAATTTCTCGTATTTTTATTTTATTAACTTTAATAAAATTCTCATGGTTTTATCCTTCTGATTATACTCGAAGATTAAAGGTGCTTAGAAATTTTCACGCAGAAAAGTATTACTGATTAGATTTGTGTAATTTTTATTAAATTGTTGTTTTCCAATAAAAAAATATTTGAAAAAACGTTTTTGCATACTAAGATTAGTTGCGAGATCACATAATGTTACGTAATGTCTTCTTAAATTTTAGGAGTTTTACAAAAAATTTCTGAAACACGTAATTAAAATTAAAAAAAAAAATTTAATATAAATTAAAGAGTTATACATTGAAGATAAATCAATTCAATCTATTAGTTTTCTACTAAAATGTCTTAAATTTAAATTAACAGTTTACCTTATTATATTAACTTTCTGGAGACATCTTTAACTCGGCATAGAGTTTTGAAAACAAACCTCTTGCTTATATCTTCCGTCTACCTATAATTCTCCTTTTTTATCCACATTTTCCCTTTTTTTTTTTGAATTGGGACGCTATTGATGCATAACTCTTTAGTTTTTATATTCTTGCCACTGATTTGATATTTGTGGAATTAGTTTATTTTTTTATTTTTATTATTTAAAATTGGTATTTAGAACATTTTGTTGCAGGTTTTAAAAATGACATATTTAAGAAGATATCTAGGCTTGTCTACTTTTTCTGGGAAAATAAAATCCTGTATGTATTATAGTTATGAAAGTAAATCAAGGTTAAAAACAGTTGACGAGTTATTTGAACAACTTGTAAACGGAAATCGGGCTTCGCTTGCCACTACAATAACTTTAATTGAATCTACAAGAGATAATCATAAACATCATGCAGATAATCTGCTTTCTAAAGCACTTTCGCATCTTAAAAAGCTCCAAGAAAGTGGCAAGTCAACTTTTAGGATAGGGCTTACAGGAGCACCTGGAGCTGGCAAAAGCTCTTTAATTGAGAAATTTGGAAAAAAACTTACGTCTGAAGGTCATAAAGTAGCCGTTCTTGCAATTGATCCATCGTCTGTGAAAACCGGTGGATCTTTACTAGGTGATCGTACTAGAATGATTACACTTTCCCATGATCCAAATGCTTATATTCGCCCGTCTCCGACCGCAGGAACTCTTGGTGGGGTAGCAAGAAAAACCAACGAAGCAATTATACTATGCGAAGCTGCAGGATACGATATTATACTTGTAGAAACTGTTGGTATAGGTCAATCAGAAGTTGCTGTAGGTGATATGGTTGATATGTTTGTACTAGTCATTCCACCAGCTTCCGGTGATGAACTACAAGGTATTAAAAAAGGAATTGTAGAAATGGTTGACTTAGTATTAGTTAACAAAGCCGACGGCGATTTGTTACCTGCAGCAAGAAGGATTCAAAGCGAATATACAAGCGCTCTTAAGTTATTAAGCAGACAAAGCGATATTTGGCATCCAAAAGTGCATTCTGTTTCATCTTTACTTGACGAAGGTTTTGGTATAGTTTGGGCCGAAATGACAGAATTCAAAAATATAATGCTACAAAAGAACTTATTTTATTTTAAACGCAAACAACAATACAAAGCTTGGATGTGGAGAATTTTGAGAGAGAATATTTTTGCTTCATTTACAGAAAATGAAAAGGTCATCGAACAAATTAAAAAACATGAACAGTATGTGGAGGAAGAGCTAATGACACCAAACATGGCTGCAAATAGTGTAATAAATTTTTTTAAAAATGAAAAGGGATTGAAGTAATATATGTGTATATATTTGTGTGTATGTGTAAATATATATATACATATATATATATATATATATATATATATATATATATATATATATATATATATATATATATATATATATATATATATATATATATATAATTGATTACTTTTAAATTATTTTTACTGTTGCATTTTGCGTTATTTGTATTATAGCTGTATAATGCATTCGAATAATTTTCATTTTTTTTTTACTTTTTGATTCTTAATCTTAGTTAAACACAAAAAAGTTTTTTGAATTTATTAATAATAAAAAGTCATAGAAAGTTATAGAAATAACCTTGCTTTGATTATTATCTGATCTTGTTTTTGATAATAAATAAAGCTTTTTAACATTTAAAAATAAAGCATTCTAACCTAATAAGAGTGGAAATAATAGCTTTTCAAAGTGAGGTGCTTAGCCATGATGCTGTGATAAGGTTTTTGTCATTTATTTGCCTGTGTTAGGTATTTCGAGCAGCCGCGGTGCAGTGGTAGCGCACTTGCCTCAGAAACGTTAGATCCGTTGTTCAAACCCCACCTCCGGGCAAGTTTTGCGACATCGGTTGGGAAGGAGGCGTGAACTTCCTATTAAATCTTCCGCGGTGTTCTGTGATAAGACCCTAAGGACTTATCACGGAGCACCTTGGTAAAGTAAACAATTACGTAATAATGTTACAGGTTGGCCACACCTCCTAAAATGTCCTAGAGTGAAATGCAAGAAGCGAACTTGAGTCAAGCTCGACTTGAACTTTACAATGCTACCAATTGCGACAGAGTATGTGTTTTCCCCTCAAAAAATACTCTGCCGCTATTGGTTACAAAGTAAAGTTCAAGTCGAACTTGACTCATGTTTGCTTCTTGCATTCCACCCTTAATATTTGAAAGACATCCTAAAAAACCTAATTTCTCCTAAAGAATAAGTGATTTTCTCAAATATTCCTAAGTTCTCCTAATTTATTTGTCCTGAGTATAATGCATAAACTATTATCAGCCAATCAACAATAAAGTTAATGAAATAAATCAGACTAGGAGTTAGTGTTATTATTTACTGACAGAAAATAATTTACTCAAATATTTGATTTAAAATTTTTGTAATATTTTAATAGTTTAAATTTATTTTATTATAATAAAAGAATCGTAGAGGAAACATTACTTCTCGAAAATTTAGATATGGTCTCAAAGTTTCTTTTAGTTCGGACCGTAGAGAAAACTTCACTTTTTAATAATTTTTTTCCTGCTTTATACATCGTTTTTACATCACGACTTACATCATTGTTATATTACCCACAGCTAATTTTTAAACCACTCATTTGGCTTAAAATTATCTGGTTTTATTTCAATATTTAGTTAGTCTTATTGCAATATTTATTAATATATTATTTATCTCCTGATTTTCGTATTATTACTGTTTGTTGCATTTATTACTCAGCTTTGTTTTAATTTTTACATGCACATTTTTCATCTTTAATATTATTCAGAGAATATTTTTATATCCTTCATTAAATGTTTACATATATGCCGCTTACATTTTAAAGTTTTTTCAATTTTTGTTATGATTTTGGGTTTCGCGGGTTGCTCATTTTCCTACACTTTTGAATGGTTGTCATATTTCGAATGAGGTATCTATGACAGCGTTAGAGTTTATTTAAGGCTATTGTTTTGTTGATTTAAAAAAAAAAAAATTTAATGAGGTATACTGCTTTCTGATTGATTATCTTAGGCTTGTTTATGCTAATAATACCTATTTGGTTTTATTTCTTAAAATAAATTTATGGTTTTTTTTATGTTTCTATTATTAGAATTTTAATTTATTTTGTTTTCATGTTTTCTTTTGGTGGTATCGTAAGTTTTTTATTTAGTTATTTTTATTTTTGTTTGTTCAGTAAATCTACACTTTTTATATTATATCATCAAAAAAATATTGGTGCTTTACAAATTTGGGGTTGGTTGGGTTTTGGCTAATTGTAGTGAGTCCTTTTTTATAATAAGTGGCGATGACGTTTGTCTGACGGGATAAACTAGTTATAAATGCCGATCCTCATCGAAACGCCAGTAATAATATACGCGACTCTGAGGAGATTTTTATTACTTAACCACTATACAAATTATGTTTACACATTAGCATTAATAATTTTTTTCCATTATTAAATGCCTTTCATTGTTGTTAGCATATCTTTTATTTTGTGATCGGTTTTTTGTTTTATAAGTTTTTTTCTAGTGATGTATATCTTTTATATTAATGTTTATAAAACAATTTTTTTTTTTTTATTATTTATTTTTATTGTTATTATTGTTGTGGGTGTATAGCCTGTCTTATTTATTTTTAAATATTCCTCTATTAATCTTTATTTTTGTCTTGACAACTGTCAAAATATGCTTTGTCTAATAAATAATTCTCCTTTATTCTAATGTACTTCATTTCTTCCCTCAGGCGTTCACTGCTCGTGTGTGACCATTCGGCGAGTTTTATATGCCAAAGTTCTTATTTTTGCCTAAGTTCTGAAGATCAAAATTATTTTTTTAAAAACTTTATTTTAATTAAGTTGACCTTAAATAATTTTGTACGTTCAGAATAGAAAATGTCAGTAAAATATAAAGCTAAATTTTAAAAGCGGTTAAAAGACAATAAATATAAAAATTTTTATTTGATTAAGTATTATGTTAGGTATGTTTGATGATTTTTTATTTCCAGACATCTTTCTTTTAACTAAATGCTAAATTTCTTTTAACCAAATGCTAAATTTATAAAATAAATTATTCTGCATTGTTAAACTTTTACAAAATATTTTCAGAATTTTTTAAATATAACCTAGACGATGCTGTATGTTTAAAATTTTTATATGTTGCAGATCTGCAGCCGTATTCTCATCTCTCCGTTAAGCTTAACGGAACTTTTGTCTGAAATTTTATTACAATATATCTAAGTAAAGAAATGACAAAAATTTTATTTAAATTTTTTAAATAAAACTAATACTAAAATAAAACATTTATTTTTAAAAATTTATATTTTAAAAGAACTTTTTTATTAATATCTATAAAAAGAAATTTTTTACTAACACTCCGCTAAGGTTAACGAAGAGATAAGAATACGGCCCCAGGATACAAACACATTAAAAAAGCATGTCAATAAAAAAAACATGTATTTTTGTTATATGTTATATGTACTATGTGTTTGAAGGTTATGTCTGTTGCAGATCTAGATACAAACACATTGAAAATACATGTTAATGAATAAAAATACAAACAATAAATGCCTGTGAGTAATAAAAGAAATACAAGCAGTCATTAAGCCGCCAGTTGAGCAAAAGGTATATACTGTGTATACTTAAGTTATATTTTTTTAACGGTATAAATTTAACATGGTAAATTTAACATGTTAATATGGGTAATATTTAACAGCTTTTGTTTTGAAAATTTTTTATAACATGCTTCTGCCTATTCACAAAATGTAGTTTTTTCGCATATTCCTTTTATTAATTTATTTATCTATGTATGAATTTATTTAATATATTATGAAAAAATGTTATTAATTCTTTTTTAACTGTTTACTATAAAAAGTAATGTGTTCTGTTATTTTTTCTAACTTAACTCTTCTAACACTGCCATAATGGGCAAAAAAAGTTTTTATTACCAGGTGCTTAAGTTTTTATACTTTCAAAGAATACTTTTTTAAAAAAATGCAAAAATATGCATCAAAGGACTAGACCGAGCTGTCTAAGTGAAATAAGGAAAAATTTTACCTAATAATAAAAGGGGCGTTTATGATAATTCTAAAAATAATTCATTAGTAATTAAATATTCTTTATTGGATGGATGTGATAAGAATTGATGATTGGATGGATGTGATAAGAATTATACTCAACTGACTGAAACTTTGTTTCAGGTAATTCTATTGCTTCAAGATATATATATATATATATATATATATATATATATATATATATATATATATATATATATATATATATATATATATATATATATATATATATATATATATATATATATATATATATATGTATATATATATACATATATATATATATATTTATATATATATATATATATATATATATATATATATATATATATATATATATATATATATATATATATATATATATATATATATATATGTATATATATATACATATATATATATATATTTATATATATATATATATATATATATATATATATATATATATATATATATATATATATATATATATATATATATATTAAGTCATAGGCGCCCGCAGAAAATTTTCTAAGGGGGGGGGCAAAACATTTTTTGTTATTGCTTTTTTTCCTGTTATCTATTATGTAAAAATCAAGATATGTAAGATATAAAATAAAGAGAAGAAAAAAATTATATGTCTGTGACAAAAAGAAGACAATTTAAACTTGTCAGCACCGTTTTTGTGTATAAAATATTCACATTTTTTTTATTGATCTTTATTAAATGTAAGGAATTAAACAGACATTGGCTTTTTTCCGAAACTGTAACGAAGTATCACTAAAAGATACTTTTTACAGAAAAATTTAGTAATAAACTTTATGGCATAAAGAACGTTACAAACAAGAAAATTTTTTTCTATATTTAGAAAATACAGGGGGGGCAAGTACACCCTCTTGCCCCCCCTCCCCCTCCTTCCTCTCCCTTGCGGGCGCCCATGTACTAAGTATACTATTCCATAGAAATGGTCCGCGAAATTTAATAAAAAATTTTCCAAAATTAGTTTGAGAAAATGGTTGTCGAGTTATGTTATCGTTCCTTAAAAAATTGAACTTTTTAATAATGAAGAAATTACATTTTTAAACTTATTAAAAAATGTATGATAGGGGAAAACCAACCTTGAATTTGTTGTAACTCAAACAAGATTTAATATAACTCCAGTTAATATGGTGGTCATCATCATTAATAAAAACACCCAAATCATCTAAAAGTTTTCTAATTAACTTAGGTATAAGACATAGATCTAGGAATATGTGTAGCCGTAATGAAATTCTTTATCAATATTACATTTGAGAGTATAAGACAATATGTCGAAAAAACATTTAAAAATTTATATTTCCTTATTTTGATTTTCTTATTTTAATATATACTTACGCTTAAAATAATTTATATTTCGGCATAAAATAACTTATTATTATTATATTATATTTTCTCTTTATCACCCAGTATAAAATTACAGGTAAAATAATATTTAAATAGTCAAACAATAAATTAAAAATCAGCTAAAACAACACGGCTCTTGTAGTTGTTAGCAATAAATGTTTATAAACAGCTGGTTTGTTGTCCACATATTATTGGGACAGAGTTCTAGGAACATTCTCCTCCATCAAGATTTTAAACGCCTCTCTCTTTTCTTTCAAATTCCAAAACTGGAACGTTTCTTTCAATATTAGCATAATATTAGTTTGAAGCTCTACGATGGGTTGCGTCAATTTAATTTTTTTGCCATTTAACATGCACTGTATGAAATTTAAATCAAGTGTGTTGCATGCACCAATTACTTCGTTTGTAAAGGATTTTTTATTCTGTGTTTCCTGTATTTGATTAACTATCAGTGAGTAACAAGTTTGATTTTTTAGCAGCCTGATAAAAAGATTAACTTTGTTCCTAAGGAGAATAGTTGAGATATCTTCTATTTTAAAAAAAGAATGAAGGTAATTTTTACTGTACTTCGAAATACAAAAAAATGATTTTAAGACTGCTCTTCCAACAGCGTCTATTTTGCTGAGAAAATTAGTATCATATTTACATAGTTCAAGACCATATATAAGCTTCGGCACTGTTAATGTATTGTACAGATGAACAATTGTTAATGGCTGGCAGTAACGAATCCCACTGTGATTAGAGCTTTTGCAACTGATTGAAACTGAGTTATACGCTCATTTAAATTTTTCTTCCGGAGTGTTGCAATTTTATTTTTGCTGGAATCGTTATCCCATTGAAAACCCAGATGTTTTAATTTATTTTGAAGATATATAGAAACTTCATTAATTTTAACAACGTTGTTAGGAATATAACTTTTTCCAGAAATCAGAAATTCTGTTTTCTCAGTGTTTAGCTTGATAAAGTTTGCTACTCCATATGTTTGAAATCTGTTAATCAGTTCCTGCAGATCAGAGATTGTGGGGCTTAGCAAAACTACATCATCTGCGTATGCAATTACACCAGTATAAATTCTATTTATTGTTGATCCTACTTTACATTCTGAGACAATTTCATTTAGGATGCTTTCACTATAAATGTTATATAAATGTGGCGATAGAATAGACCCTTGTCGCACCCCTTGTGATAGACTGAAATGATTTGAGGTAACACCTTGATAGGATATGTTTGCAGAACCAGAATGATAAAGGGATGATATTGTGCGTACTACAGACAACGGAAGTTTTTTTTGGAAATACAGCTTCTCAAATAGCAAATCCCAGTTGCAAGTATCAAAAGCTTTATTAGCATCTAGACTGCACATATATAAAGGCGTGTTATTGTTTTTATAGTGCATAACAGTTTCGCTCAGTAAAAATTATGCGTGGAGACTAGAACTGTTTTTTTTAAAACCAAATTGATGGGAATGGCTATCTGTTATACAAGGACATATTTGTAGTATTAGATACTCTAGAAGTTTAGTAAAGATAGGTAAAATACTAATTCCTCGATAATTATCTGGATTATTAAGAGATTTTTTATATGACTTAACAAGTGGAATAATTGTTGAAGTTGATAGATCATTTGGTACTTTTCCATTCGATAGAATACTGTTATAAAATTTTGCGAGCCACAAAAGAAGATTATTATTATGAGAGTTTTTAAGGTGTTCAGCACTTAACCCATAGCTATCTGGGGACTTATTACTATTTAATTGTGAGATGCAACTTATAATATCAGCTGATGTTATGATTAGTGAATTAGGCTCTTTACTTAGAGGTGGAATTTGAGAAGGATTATGGTTATTATTTAAAATAAGAGGCGTATTGAGAAGAGTTTAAAAATTTTGTCTAAATTCTTGAACAATATCTTTTATATTTTGCGATTTGTTAATTGTAAATAATCGAGCTGTTGCTTTAGTTTTGATTTTACGGATGTTATCCCAGAACCTCTGAGGATTAGTGGTTCAAAGATTTTCAATATTTATAGTTTTTTCGTGGATCTTTTTGTTATGAGCTGCTTTAACTGCTTTACGGAAGTTTTTGCGTGAAAAAATAGATCTTTTGTATTCAATGCATTCTTGTGTTTTACTTTAATTAGATTTTTGCCATTGTTTATATGGCAAAAATCTAATTATAGTAAAACACAGATGAAATATTTTCTATGAAAGATTTTCTTTGCATTTTTTAAGGTCCGTTGTCCACCATGATTTGGAATACTTACAGATTTGTTGTTTAAAGCACTGCTTAACTGCTAACAAAGCAGCATTTTGGATTTTTTCGCATGTTTGTTTTAATTCTTGCTCAATTTCTTCTTCATTGAAGGTGTAGTAGTTGAAAGCTACGGAGAGGTTATGATTATATATGTTAATGAATTTTTCGCTATTCCATGCATATTTTGGAATATAATTATATTTATGCATTATACTTATACTTCAGCATAAAAAACTATATTTTCTACATTAAATAATTTATATTTCAGTATAAAGTAATTTATATTTCAGCATAAACTAGTTTATATTTCAGCATAAACTAGTTTATATTTCCGCAAAATTTATGCTTCTGCATTACTCTGTAAGCATGTTAAATCACTTTTACTTTATTTGGCAAAACGTGACAAAGAGATGTTTTTCAAAATTATCACAAACTGACTAATCAGTCGGTTTGAGATGATTAAAAAAAAAAAAAAAAAAGTCTAAGGTGGAGTATTAGATACACATAAAGTAATTTACAAAAATCATTAAAAACACTTTTCTATCTGAACCTTTGTTGTAAGTATAACTGATAACAAATGTTCAGTAATTTTCAAATACTGCATGAATAGCATACAATGGTATGCATAGCATTTACAATAACCACTATTGTAAATGCATACCATTGTAAGCTATGCATACCATTGTATGCTATGCATGCAAATGCATTATACAAATATTGTACTCTTAATGTAAATGTTATGCATAGTATTTACATTAAGGGTATTATATTTGAAAATAACCTCTGTTTTCTGTTTATTACCGAGATGAAAAAAGTTATGAAATACCAGGATTACAACTTACAGCTCCAATATGATATTGAATACATATCAGGAAAACACAAAATTAGTTGCAGATAGTAATAATTTATTTTAATTTAGATAAGCACCTGAATATTAAAAATGAAGATTTAAATCAAATTTTTATTGCTTCATTGTTGTGTATGTGACTTTTTGTATAACATTTTGATTATAAAATTGATTTTATCTGATTTGAGGGGTGAATAAAAAAGAGCAATTTCTTTAACTCTGCGTTTTGATAGTTAGACATTTATTTTTAATGTTTTTTTTTTTTAATAACTTATATTATACAACTTAAAATGTTTTTTTAATTTTCTATTACTACTATCATTTAAAAATATATACAAGTTATGTAAACTATGCAATAAAAAATCTAAGATTTCAAAAACATAATTTTGGTGACGACTATTCATCTTGCAAAATTTCATATTTGAATTTATTACTTAAATAATACATATATATATATATTGTATTTTATTTACGTTCATTAAAGACCATGAAGAAAACAAATTTTACAAATTTTTAAAAAATGTTTGAAAGTATAATTTCTTATCATCAGTATATATTCAATAGAAATGTTTTTGAAAAAAACATTATTTAAGGTGCACAAAGAAAAATGTATGCATCATTAGCAACTGCATAAAACATAATATAGCAATGTAATATTTTGTTATATTTTGTTTATTGGAATGTATTTAATCACTAGCCAGAGGTCACAAATGTATCTAATCACCAGACGTCTCCAGATTTAAGATTTCCTCTAAATTTCAGAATCTCTAATAATATGAGCCATATGAAAAAAAATGAGTCACCTAATTTTTTATCATTTTTCAACGAAATTAGATTTCAAAATGATTCTAGTTTACAATTATGTCTGAAGGAAACTATTTGTGTTCTAATCGATACAATTTTTATATTCTGTAAACTTAATGTGATCACATTCATCATTATAAAAGATGTAAAGTATCGGGTCACCTTTACCAATACAGATACCGATGCAAATAAAAAATGCCGTTTATACGGTGAAAAAATATATCCACAAAATATATCCAGTTTATACGGTGTAATAAAGAAAAATGAGTTTTTCTTTATTACACCGTATAAACTGGATATATTTTGCTGAATATGTGAGATATGACATAAATACGTGAGTTAACTTTAATTAAACAACCCGCTGTAATATTTAAATAGATATAAAATATTTTGAAAAATAAATCTCATTTAGAAACAATTTGACGTCAATTATTTTTTGAATAGTTTATTTGATTTATATATTTAATTTAGTAATCAAGTTCTTCGGTAATTATTGGAAAGGTATTTTCAAAGAATGTCTTTAATTAAAGAAGAAAACAGAGTTGTTGATCAGGAAATATTTTTTGAAGGTAAATATAACTTGTTTTTATTTTCTTAGAACGGCTAAATTTGTTGAACTTAATTTCCAGTTTTTTAATTTAGACAATAGCGAGGTGTTTCCGAAAACTTCATTTTCTAAAACATTCAAAAATCTATTTAAGGGTTATTTGACCAAAAAAGACAAAAAAGAAATGAAAATAAAAAAGTCCAATTATCTTTTGATAGCGGAATTATCTTTTGATAGCGGAATTATCTTTTGATAGCGGAATTATCTTTTGATAGCGGAATTATCTTTTGATAGCGGAATTATCTTTTGATAGCGGAATTATCTTTTGATAGCGGAATTATCTTTTGATAGCGGAATTATCTTTTGATAGCGGAACGAATGTCAAACTAGTAAAAGTACAAAAGTAAAAAAGCTAAAAAAGCAATTTTCAGATTTTTTTCATTTATTTTTTTGCTGTGTCATTACGAACAACAATGAAGAAAAAGAAGAAGAAGAAGAATGCAACTTAAACAGTATAGAAACACAAGAAGAATTTATCAAAAATAATAATGAATGTTTTAAAAAAGAAAATGATTTTTTGTTAAAAGAATTGAAGGTTGATAATAAAATCTCGGTCGATTTTAGTAAAAGTGATTCTTCCATCACCTTGCAAACATTTGAATGCACTCAAAAAATTTGCAATGATAAAAGTAATAAGTTCAATGAAAATGAAACTAAAGATGAAAACTCTATTGAAAAATTAAGTATATCCGAATCTATGTACTCCCTAATAGTTGAAGATGAAGATTTAAGCAGTAACGAACTCTCTTTATTAAATCATACGATTGCCTCCCATACTGACAATGAGTCTATTTTTAAGAAAAACATTTACGACAACTTCGTTATTCAAGAACTCTATAAAAATGAAGTGTTAGAAATCACTCAGTCATCTTACTTTTACATGTTCATAGCAGTAGTTCTGTTTTCCATGTGTATCATAAAATTTAAACTTTATGTAAATAAAGTGAAACATTTATACGTTTGCGTAAAACGTACAACAAAAATAATATTTATTAAAACAATAGTATAATTTAAAAATTGTATATTGACCCAAAGAAAAATGATGTTTTATGGCTTATTTTAGGTGATTTTAGAAGAAATCTTTAAAATTGAAAGTTTTTTCTAATAGAAAACGTTTAGATTCTCTTTTGAATTGTTCTAAGGAGATGCCTCGAAGAATTTTATTTTTAATTATATTTTTTAAAAAACCTTTCCATATAAATGGTCCCTGGTATTGAATTTGAAATGAATTGAGTTTTAAATAAGATCTTGGAATAACAAAATTATCAGATGAAAATTTAGTGGGATATTTATGAGATATTTCGGTAAAGTAAGACTGAAATATATTAGGAGATAACGCATGTTTTGTTTTAAACGTAAATAGCATAACTTGGTATATATTAAGTTTGTAAATATTAAGCACATTAAGTTTCTTTAAAAGAGATTCACCATTAACATTTCTGTTAACGCCAAAAATAATCCTACAAGCATGTTTTTGTTTGCTATAAATTTTTTTGAGCTTCCCATAATTTGTACTATTCTCATTCCTTATATACTAGAGGCAATTTTTAAAGGCAATTTTTTTAAAAATGAATCAAGAACAGTCCAATGCTAAATTATTATATATTACATTTGTGTCGCACTGGTAAAAAATAGGTAAAATCATGGTTAAACAAAGTGTGCGGGGCTACCCTCCAATTTTGAAATATGACTTTTTTCTAACATTTTTTCTTTTATGTTTTGTATATTATTAAGGTAACAACAATTATTTTTTTGTTACCTTATTAATATACAAAACAAAAAAATTAGAATGATTGAACTTTTAAAAAAAGTCTTTTGACACTTTTTTTTTCTGTTAGCACATGTGTACAATCTATATTTCTCTTAAGTGTCCGGGGCTACCCGACTCTCCCCTATATTGTAATTTGACAATTAATGTAATCCTTTATAGACGGTATAATTTATACAAAGTTAAATCTTTCTATTCATTGGACAAACAAACAAAATATTTTTCAAATCCAGTTAACGGGTTGTTATAGAGGAGGGGGCGATCTCTCCCCCTCCCTCTATGGGTCGCATCGATTCTCTATGGATCGCCCCTCTACCCCATTATACATTTGAAAATATTTTTTTATGTAAATTTATATATTTAACACAGCACTTTAAATTTAAATTATGGACTTGCCTGCTTAAAAATAATCAAATCTCCTCCTCCCTCATTATTACATGGTCTTATTAATAACAAAAACTTTATAAAATCAATAGTAATATATAGTGTTACTTTACAAAATCTATAGTAAAAACTATTTTAAACGATGTAGTTAACTTTTGAGTAAAAAAATAATTAAATAATCATAATTTTATTTTTATTTTATAAGTATCATCAAAATGTGTAAACTTAGTGAGGCCATTTTTCTGTGTTTTGCACGTTTTTTCTTAAAATAATAAAATAGTTATTTCTTTTTTTAATCTTTTATTTATCTCTAAGTTCTATTATATATTTTTATGTTGAATATGTATAATATTGTGGCAACTTAAGCCTGTGAACTAAAATATTTTTTGGGATACTTTACTTGATCATAACTTTATAATACTGAAAAATTTTTAAATGAAACTAAAAATTATTAAATGAAACTAATAATTATTAAATGAAACTAAAAACCTATTGATGAATTTAAAAATATTATAAAACTGTGCGAAAAAAAATAAGTAAAAAAGGGTCAATTAAAAATAACACCTTTCAAGTTTATATTTTTACAAAGGCCCAGAGCAATCGCTACATTTCCACTCATTGACTTTGACATCATCTAATTCAGATATCATGGTAAATTTTAAATGATACCAGATGTCATAAACATCCCAGCACACCCACTGATTACCTTTATTTCCACACCCACCGTAATTGTTGTCAGCATAATCACGATCATTTTTATCTGTCTTTTTTTAAATGTGTTTTTTTGAAGTTTCTTCTCTTGTTCGTTTTAAACATGCTTCTGATGTCAAACTTTCACCATAGCGAAACCTAATACTTTGTGCAGATCTTCTACGATGATAGGTTTGTGCACATTTGGACTGTAATTGTTTAAGAAAAAAATCTTTGATTGTAGAAGTTGATGTAGAAATTGGTAATGATGAAGCAAATAATATTGATGTTGAAATGGGAGCATTGTTAACACAAATACTATGAAGGTTAGGCATTGAGCATGATCTTGTAAGATAATTAGCTGAAAATGTAGGTTTCTTTACAGGTAACATGAAACACCGATTAGTTAGGCGCGCGTCAATAGCATCTTTGTTAAGAGGAAAAATGCTAGTTCCGTTAAAACCAATTTTGACTTGTTCCATAGTAAAGGAACTTTGAAAAAGGGTACGTAATAGCCCTGGAAAATGTTTTTTCGACACTGGTCCATTATGCGTTCTTGCATATTTTATAATCAAACTTTGCCATTTACTTTTTACAGGTCAAAAAACTAATGTGTCTAAAGGTTGAAGAAGATGGGTAAGATGTGCAGGAATGCGTTGGAGAATAACATTATTTTTTTTTTGCTAAATCAATAAGTGGGGAGCTAATATGAGAAATATGGCCATCGAATATCAGCATATGTGCGCGGTTTGAAAGATGCTTTGTATAAATTAGAAACACGTTTCGAAACCATTCTAAAAAATGGGGGCATTCCATCTAGCTCTTACTACTGATAATATAAACAGCTCCATCATGAAAACCTTTAACCCAGTCCATATACAAATTTTTTCTTTTCTATATAATATATGTTGGCAATACCTGCCCACTAGGGGAGCATGCACAATTTACAGTAACCTGCTCCCTGCCTGATCCACCAATGCTCTGCGACACACGACAAAGCACCTCGTTTTGCTAATACAATTTGCTCTTTAAGGTTGGTGACGAACCCTGATTCATCAGAACTAAAGATTTGATTAGGAAAGTTAATAGTTCTTGCTTTTTTTAATGTTTTTTCTACTAAATTAAACCAAATTTTGATAGTTTCAGGATTTTCAGCATGACTTCTTGAATTACTTAAATGTTCAGTTTTTCTTGAAGTAATTTTAGGATTTCTTTGCAAGAATGCATGCAACCAGTCTTTACTTGGTCGAGAATTTATAAATAGCGTATCAATACTGTTTGTTTTAAGAAAATCTTGTATTAAATCTTTAACTTTACCTCTAGTAAAGCCCTATCCCCATTCAGCCATTAAAGTAAGGCAACCTGATAGTTCCTTTTCTTGCTGTGTGGTTAAAACTGTTTTTCGCCCTGGATGAGAGTCAAAAGATAGTTCACCATTTACTCATAGTGCTCTTCTATTACACCTAAAATGTTTGGATGCCTGGTTTATTGACATTTCTTTATTCAAAACAGAATTGTAGGCATCTATCATTTCTTGACTGTTTGAGTAGAATTTTCTACCTCTCTGCTTCAACTTTTTGTAGTTCGAACCATTCCAAGAAAAAAAAAATTATTTTCAAAAATACAATAAAAATATATATTTTTTTAGATTAAAAAGTTGGTTGCAATTTTTTTCATTTAAGTACTTTAACTGCATATTTATAAATTATAAAGTCTAAATATTGTACTTTTACTTTAAAGCAATCAATACAACCCTGCATTAAAGATTTTTTTTGAAAATCGCCCTGAATAAGGACGCAGATATAAGTCAGTTTATCCTAAATAGCTATGTAGGTTGAACGGAGTACCATAATGGCGTCAAGAAAAATATCGAAAAAATAACAAAAAGTGATTTTTTAAATTGTTTAGTCCAAATATAAAAAACAAATTATTATAAAAACAAGTATCAAATATTGTAATTTAATAAGCTAAATAATCTTTTTTGTTGTGCTAGAACCAAAAAAACAATTTATAACAGAATATGTACTTGTCAAAAAGTGCAAATAAAATAAACTATAGAGAAAACGACTTGAAAAATCTTTTAGCATCTTTTTTAAGAAACTTTAAAGAATAATCTCCACAAATCAACATTTTTTTTTTAACTTTTGCAACTGAAATATAACAGGAAATTGGGTTTGAATAAAAGTACTATGAAAATAATTCCCGAAAAAGTTGCCGAAAAACTCGCTGAAGTTTATATTCTAAACTTGTCACACAGAAAAAGTCGCGTGACTGAAATGCCTATTAATTTTTAGAATATGAAACGTTAATACACCTAAGTGAAATAAGGAAAAATTTAGGAAAAGAAAAAGGATATTAAAAATATATATTGAACAGATGTTCACAACAAAAACAAAGATACTATATTAAAGCTTGCAGTAAATAATAATAATAATAATTTATGTATCGTGCATGTAAAAGAAATGTAAGAAAAAAAAAAAAAAAAAGCAGGACACATAAGTAACCATAAATCTACATTAGATACAAATATTTAACATACTTCAAATAAAATTACATTTGTATAGATATATTTGTATTTAAAATGAACAAATATAAATTCATAAGAGGCATAAGATAAAGAAAAAACATTATTGCTTTTGAGTAATCATTATTTATGTAGTGGTGGTAATAAACTTCTCCTCAGAATTGCGTTTATTATTACCGGCGTTTCGAAGAGGCTCACATACATAATTGCTGTTTGACGTATATGTAAAGATAGTCAAAGTAACAATGCAGTCATGGCTCCCTAGTTTAGATCACTAATTATAATCACGTAATATTTTCAACAAAAAAAAATAATATGATACTTATATACATACATATAAATAGATAAACACACATACCAATGGTTGTCGAAAAAAGTATTGAATTTCAGAGGACAATTACACATAAATTAGGTCAGATATGTACCCGAAACAAAAGCACTCTTCCGCGGAAACAGCAATTATGTATGTGATTGTATCTGTTCGTTATATTTATATTACTAGAAATCAGCGAGAAAACTTCTAATTCCTAACTTAAAGTTTTTTTACTTTATGTTAGGAATTAGAAGTTTTTTTTCTATTTTCTAACATAAAGTTTTTATACTTTTTTATTCTAATTTCTAGCTCTACTTTTTTCTTATTTCTATAGTTATAAACAATGGGTGCAAAAATTAATTACAATAGTTATAAACAATGGGTGCAAAAATGTCCCATCGATTTGTACTCGGTAAAATGTAAGATATGTTGAAAGTCATTTCTACTGCAGGTCTGGGTACATAGGCATTGGAAAAACATGCTAATGGTAATAAACGCAAACAACATATGCCTGTTGTTTGCGTTTATTACCATTAGCATGGTAATAAACGCAAACAACAGGCATATGTTGTTAGCATTTATTAAAAAAAAAAACAAAAAAAAACGATGCAAACAACGCATTAAAACATACAACAGTATGAACTATACACTACATTTCCTATACTATACTATACACAAGAATACAAAAATAAAAAACAACAACAAAACAAACGTTCCTCAAAATAAATAAAATTAAAATTTTTTTTTTCGTATCTTCCAGAATGGAGCGATTTCTATATTTTATTTTAATTCTTTTTAATTACTTTCCATTTTCGAATGTTTTTTTCTTTAAACTTTGGTATTATTGCTTTGCTATTTTTCTTTGCTATTATAACTTTCTTTTCTCGTTTCTTTTTATGTTTTTTTTTCTTTTGTTGATTTGTTTGATTTGGTTTTTAATTTTTTTTTTGTTTTGTTTTTTGCTTATTCATTTCTTTCTTTTTCTTTTCTTCATTCTCTTTATTTTTATTTTATTTATTTTTCTTGTTTTATTCTTTTTCTTTCTTCTTTGTTTTTTTTTTTATTTATTTATTTATAAAATCGTTATTAAAAAGCATCCGCCATTGCGGAAGTCTCTGCGCTGAAAAAAAGCGGTGGGAAGTGTCTTATTTCGTAATTTGTTTGGGCGTAATTAATTTCAAGTGACTCTCTTATTTTCCTTTCATGGTAGTTAGACTTGAATGCGACCGTTTTTGGGTGCATCCAATTAAATATACCGTGGCAGTTCTTGCAGTGTTCTGTGGCTCCGGAAGCATGCCAATTACCTTTCATACTGTTTATCTGATGCTCAATACTTCTTTGTATATTTTTCTTTTTTGTTTCTCCAATATAAACGCCACCGCATGAACGCGTAAGCTTATACACACCCGGCTTGCTATTTGGCAATAGTTTGGATTTGTTATTACACAAAATTCTTTTTAAAGTTGGTGGTGTTGTAAATATAACTTTAGCGCCATATCTCTTGAGCTCTTTCCTTAATTTTGATCCTATTCTTGGAATCCATGGGAGTTTTATTGTTATGTTACCATTTTTTGTTTGATCTGCAACTACACCAACAGGATTATTTTTGATTTTGAGATAATTTTTTGTTATAAGCGCTAATTAAGATTTTTTATGGCCATTTTCGACAAACATATTTATTATAAATTGTATTTCATCTTGAAGATATTTTGGAGAACAAATTTTTGAGGCTCTTGATATAAAACCTTTGAAGACTCCAGATGTTATTGCAGGATTAATGTTAGAATTCGGTTTTATTTGTATATTCGTAATTGCGGGTTTTCGATGGATTTTGAAATCATAGTAGAAATTGTTTGTATTTATTATTGTAATATCTAAAAAGTTTAGTTCTTTCCTTTTGTTTTTTATTTCCGATGTGTATTGAATTGCAGGATCTTGTTGATTTAACAATTCCAAAAATTTGTCGTGTTTTTCTAATGAATCAAATCTCGCATGGCTGTCGTCTACATAGCGTTTGAATGACTTTGGTGAAGATAAATTTATTTCTGCAACTCTCAAAATTTTTTTTTCTAAATGTTGCAAAAATGCCTCTGCAACAACGACCATAAGTCGTATAGTCCAATATGACCAGAATTCGGTATAGTTCTAATCACGTTTTTATATAAAAAGTAGCATTGGCTTAGACAGAGTTCAATTAGTTGGTGAATATCAGTAAGAGTTAATTTAGTTCTATTCGCAAGATCTTCTTTATCATTACAGGTATTGCTCTGTCAATTGGAATCGAGGGGTACAATGCTATCACATCAAACGAGACTTGAATTTCATTAGGAGAAATTACCCAGGATTTTGCTTCGTTGACAAATGAAGACGAGTTCAGTAACCTTGTTTTATTTTTATTTAAATTTGGTTGTATTATTTTAACAAGATATTGTGAAGAACCATAAGGCGGAGTACCGATAGTGGAAACCACTGGTCTCATTGGATAGTTTTTATCTGATTTATGAGCTTTTATGACGCCATATAGTCGTGGAGGAATGCAATCAGAAGGGTATAGTTGAAAATAAGTTTTTTTATCAAATTTGTTTTCTTTCCTCAACTTACGTAAAAACTTCTGAAACTTTGTTGTGATGGTTTGTGTAGGGTCATAATTGATAATTACGGACTTTTTAATTTCATCATCTAATTTCTTAAAAGCATCTGATTCGTTAATTACTACAAATCCTGAACCTTTATCAAACGGGTAAAATCTTAGAGCGTCTTTATTCTTTTTTAGATTATTTAAGGCGAACCTTTGTTGCCTTGTGAGATTGTCTGGTAATTTCCTTTTTAGAGAACTTGTCAAGATTTTACTAATATTTTGTCGTATATTCTCTGCGTCAGCATTTTTGTTTTGTTTTTCCAAATGCAAAGCAAACGACTCAATCGGGGTTAACAGTTCCATAAAAGGTACTTTTTTATATGAAGGTGCAACATTTGGCCCCAAGTCCAATAGTTTGACTGTAGAAGAGTCTAACGGTGTTTGAGTAAGATTTAAAACTCCTGGTTTAATTATTTTTTTATTTTTTCTTATGCAATTTAGTTTTTTATGGGTTTTTTGTTAAAGATTTTCATATTTTTCTTTAAAAGTGTTTTTTTAATATTGAAATGATGATTTTTCGATTTCTCTGTAACACTATCAACGATTTCGTAATGATAAGGCGTTAAAATGCTTTTTAATTCCAAATTAATAATTTTAATAAATCCCTTACTTTTATAAAGTCGATATTTTGCTTCGTTACGAGCGTGTATTAGTAACTTTCGTTGATATTCCAAGGTAAAGTTTTCAGCTTTTTTTGGTTTAATTGGCAATTTAACTTTAAATGATGATGAGATTATATTATTAGAAACACATCTTTGTAAAAATACAAACTGATTTTTTGAAATAGCATTTTTGATTTTTTGTTCTTGAAGTTTTTTTGTTAGATTATAAATCTTCTCGCTGTAAGAAGTAGCGATCAATTGTTTTAATGACGTCATAAAAAAATGGCGTCATAAAAAAATGGTAACATAACAATAAAACTCCCATGGATTCCATGAATAGGATCAAAATTAAGGAAAGAGCTCAAGAGATATGGCGCTAAAGTTATATTTACAACACCACCAACTTTAAAAAGAATTTTGTGTAATAACAAATCCAAACTATTGCCAAATAGCAAGCCGGGTGTGTATAAGCTTACGCGTTCATGCGGTGGCGTTTATATTGGAGAAACAAAAAAGAAAATTATACAAAGAAGTATTGAGCATCAGATAAACAGTATGAAAGGTAATTGGCATGCTTCCGGAGCCACAGAACACTGCAAGAACTGCCACGGTATATTTAATTGGATGCACCCAAAAACGATCGCATTCAAGTCTAACTACCATGAAAGGAAAATAAGAGAGTCACTTGAAATTAATTATGCCCAAACAAATTACGAAATAAGACACTTCCCACCGCTTTTGAACAAAGACAACGGTGTTAAAATTGCGTCAAATAGCTGGCGACCTCTTTTAAAAAAAATCATAGAAATTTCAAAATAGTTGTTTACGTTACGTCAGCTCATCTTTGTAATGTCTTCTGTAACGGTTTTTTACATACGTTTTTTTTTTGTGAGATTTTTATTGTACTTAATTTTACGTCTGATGACGGTCTGAACTATTCAGACTGAAATATTACATAAATAAATTAAAATATTAGTTCTTAGCTGTATTGTATGTGTTATAAATTAAATAAATAAATTATCAAGTACTACAAGAAATGTCATAAAAATGCTCCACGGGTGTAGCCCAAGGTTCTGTATTAGGACCACTGCTTTTCCTTATTTTTATAAATGATCTTAATATCTCTCTAAAATTTTCAACGGCTTACCATTTTGCTGACGACACCAACTTACTCATAACTAACAAATCATTAAAAAAAATTAACAAACATATTAACTATGATTTATCTAACCTTCTTCAATGGCTGCGCTCTAACAAACTAAGTCTTAATACCAACAAAACTAAACTCATTATTTTCAAATCTAATCAATCTAAAATGTGTAAAAACCTAAACTTTAGACTAAGTGGACAAAAAATTTTTCCCTTACTTTCATTAAAATATCTTGGAATCCAAGTTGACTCAGATCTATCCTTTTCCTCTCATCTTAAAAACTTAGCAGTAAAATTGTGTAGATCAAATGGGAATCTAGCCAAAATTTGCCACTATGTCAATTATGAAACACTACTTAATATATACCATGCAATTTTTGGATCTCATCTTAGATACGCTTGTCAGGTTTGGGGACAATGCAAGTCTAATGCTTTTTTAAGGTTATGTAACCAACAAAACAAAGCTTTAAAAATAATATTCTTTCAACAGTATCATTCTAACTCTGACATCCTTTACTTTCTATCAAAAATACTCAAATTATGTGATCTTGTTTATCTATTAAATTGTCTATTTGTCTGGAATCATAAACAAGTAAACCTCCCTCCGTCATTCTCCAATTTTTTTACCACTAAAAAAAGTTCTCGTTATTACCTTCGATCTTTGAGTAACTTTAAATTATCTATCCCAAATCGCTGTTCGGTAAAATACGGTGATAATTCTATTACAAACCAATGCGTAAAATCATGGAATAATTTACTTTTTCATTTTCAATCCCTCAACACTTTTTCACAATTTAGGGCCCGTCTTTTTGACTTTTTGATAGAAAAATACGCAAATTAAAATCTTAGGCTTATAATAGATTATTATTACTATTGTTATTAGTATTATTATTATATGTGATGTTAATATTACTTACATTTTATTTGCATTTTTATTACCGTCATTATTACTTATTGGAATTGTTTAATATATGAATGTGATATTTGTTAATATTATTATTGTTATTACTATTGTTGTTAACTTTATTACTATTATTATTATTACTATTATTGCTTTTGTTATTATAATTACTGATATAATCATTGTTATTGTCATTATTATATTTAATAGTATTATTGGTATTATTATAATCGTCTTCGTTTAATTTACATTATTATTATTGTTATTATTGCTATTATTATTATTATTATTATTATTATTATTATTATTACTATTGCTATTATTATAGCAATTATTGTTATTGCTATTATCATTATTATTATTATTATTATATGAATACTATTATTATTTAATTGGTGTTTACCTTTGATTAGTACTCGTACTATTAGTAAACTACCATGAAATGTAAACTATTATTTCAGAATATATATATCGTTATCGTTATCGTTATATCGTTATCATTAAAACAAAGAAATTAACAGAAAAAAACCATAACAAAGCAATGGAATGAGTTTTGACGTCAAAACAAACAATTTTTTAATTGATTAGAAAATTGCTCAATCACCCGTCTCCAATAGGGCAAGAAGGAACTTGTTTCGATGCCTGCACTTGGATACCATTTTACTTTTTTTGCAGATTTTTATTTTTAGAAAATAGAATTTTATATTTTTCGTATGTGCATAGTTTGCAGGACTTCGTGGTTGAGTTGTAAAAATTGCACTGCTTTATTATTTTCCATTTGACAACTGGGTTTAAGTTGGCATCTTTTAATTTCCAAAATTTTTTTGATAATTCGGTGTCATTTTTGTATTTTAGAACGTTAAATGATTTTATATGGTTGGGATATCTAATTTTGAATTGCGTTTCACTTATACCGATGTAGGATTTGTTGACAGAATTGTTAGTAGGATTATTGGAACTTATATTGGCTTGGTATACAATGTTTTTTGTTAAGCATTGGTTTGATAAAGAGCAGGTATTTTTATTAAAGCAATTGCAGTTGGTTTTAGGTGGAATTTTGTTGTTGTTCATAATTTGTTGATTGTGTGCATTTAGAAAAGATTTCATATTCGGCATTCATCTATAACTTATTTTTATCGTGTTTCTATTAAAAATTTTGTGGATTCTGTGAGTTTTTTGGGAAGTGTTTGTTGATTAAGGTTAAAAAGCTTTTTTCCTACATTAGTGCTAACATTTTTGCTGAAGGAAGGGTTGAACCATATGATGTTTTTTTTACGGTTTTTGGTATGTGGTAAATTGACATTTTTGTTAATTTTATTATTAAATTGTCATTATTGTTAATATTATTGCTGTTGTTATCATGAATTTTATTTTTGCAGTTAATTTCGTTATATTATTTTTCCAATAACTATAACTCCTTTTCTTATATATTGATACTAAATATAAAAAAAAACTTACTCTAAAATTTACCATTATATTTATCACTTTTTTTTCTTAATTTTTATTCTTATTGTTATCACTATTTATTTAAATTAAATTTTATAGGTGTTTACTTCAGATTAGTATTATTACTATTTGTAAATATGATGTAAGACCTTTTATTCAGAATAAATTTGATTTGATTTGATTTGATTTAAATTAGGGTGATATGAAAGTTTGTGATTAATACCGGATCTTAATAGTGCGTCATTGTACTTAGGAGAAGATCTTCGGAAGATTTCTTCGCTTGACGAATTTGCAGACAATCTTAACTCAATTAAACGTGGAAGCTGTTTTAAAATATTAGGCGGGTGGTTTGAATCAGCATGAATATAGTTTATAGAATATAGTTTATTGATATAGTGAGTTCGTTTTTTTTAAATATTTCAACAAAATGTTTTTTGACTTTTTTCCATTTGGGGACCACTCATTTTTTTTAAAATCTGCTAAACCATCATCGCGTTACAATCCGAAACCATTTTTATCATAAAACTGTGCAATTTGAAACAAAATATAAAATTTGTTTAATTTAATTTTAAGATATATTTATAAGAACATATAAGAATATTTAGATATGTAAGAATATTTAATATTAAGAATTAATATTTTGTTTCAAATTGCACAGTTTTATGATAAAAAACATGTCGGATTGTACCGCGATGATAGTTTAGCAGATTTTAAAAAAATGAGTGGTCCCAAATGAAAAAAAGTCAAAAAACATTTTGTTGAAATATTTAAAAAAAACGAACACACTATATCAATACAGTGCAACATGAAAATTATAAATTATCTTGACGTCACATTTAATCTCAACGACAATACTTTTCAACCATATTCGAATATAGGGACTTCTATAAACTATATTCATTCCAGGGACTTCTATAAACTATATTCATACTTTGTATTTTTCAACGGTTTTTTCTTAATTTAAAGAATAAAATATGGCTGATGATTGCCGAAGGGCATGAAACTTTAAGTTCCATCACAAAGTTATATTTTTTCAAATAATTAAACTCTTTATATAATAATACTGATCTATTTAGTAAACAATTTACTTAATATTGATCACTCTCAATCGAACAAGAGACTTTGTCTCATAATTTGGTACAATAAAACAACATTTTACTTATACAAACGTCCTTTAAGCGACCATAAAACTTTAACAAAACGTTTGCAAAACGTACTTGTGCCAATTGGGATTGTGGCTATGAATAAATAAAAAATACAGGTTTTTTAGGCGCATTATATTCAAAAGGTACTTTGTTTTGAAAAGGATCCCAAGAGCTTTTAAAATGTTGCTTTCCACTAAATGGATATGATTTTTCCAATTTTAACGATCGTCAAATATTATACTTATGTTTTTTATTGAATAAACCCTTTTTACATTAATGTTGTTTATAAATAAATCAGGAAGTTTTAGGGGAATGTTATCAGTTTTCAAAGATTTTGTGAACAGATTGTATTTATTTTTATCAATGTTTACGGACAGTTTATTGGCTTTAAACGAGATTTATCATTGAGATTTATTAGCTCTGTGTTTACAGTAATAAAACACAAATTTTAAATTAGACCCAAAAAAAAAAAATTAGTGTCATTAGCAAAAAGAACAAAATTAAGAAATTTAGAGGATAAGTGTATGTCATAAATATTTAAGAGAAACAGCAGAGGACCAAATATTGAGCCCCGAGGAACACCAAAACTAATAACTTCTAACTGCATACTAGTTAAATTATATGTCACACATTGTTTACAATTTTGTAAATAAGACTGAAGCCATTTTGTAAGATTAAAATTTTGAATCTTATAATTTTTAATTTATAGAGGAGGATTTTGTGATTGACAGTGTCGAGTGCCTTCAATAAATCAACAAATACTCCAAGTGTATAACTATTGTCATCAAATCCTTTCAAAATATTGCTTGCCAAATCCATCACTGCATGCTCAGTGCAATAATTTCTTTGAAACTCAAACTGTTTAGGATATAAAATATTGCTTTTATTAATGAACTTTTATATTAAATTACACATAATACGTTCGAAAACCTTTGAAAATCTTACAATAAGTTTATAAATATTTACCTAAATCTCTAAAATAAACATTTTCCAAAGGTCGAAAAAGAAATTAAAGCAAAATACCGAACCACTCCATGGATTACCAAAGGAATAAGAAAATCGTCAAAAACAAAAACAAAAAGTTTCGTATCTATATAAACGACCTTCAAACTTGAATTTATAATGTTTGCAGACGATACAAATTTTTTTTACTCTTCGACAAACATCAAAGATATGTATGATAATGTAAAAATAGAACTTCGAAAATTAAATATATGGTTTAAAACAAATAAGTTATCCCTAAACATAAAAAACAAAAAAACACTGTGTTTCATTCAAACCAACAAAGAAACGCACTACCAAATATTCAACCCTTTCTAAAAATAGAAAATGTAATAAATGAGAGAACGTTATATAACGAAAACGTTATATAACGTTAATAAATATAACACAAGAGAAACAGGACACTTTATTACACCTTTCCAAAAAACAAATTTTTCCGAGTTTCATATTTCATATCGGGGTTCTTATTTATACAACAAACTAGTCACTAAAAATAAATCAATTTGCTATCTAGATAATCAAAATTTCTTGAAAACAAAGTTAAAAAATCTGATACTGAATCTAAACAGATACTCTGAATTATTCTAAGACTATAAATTAAATTACATATATATCAACTACAAAATGAATTGACTCGTTTATGTGTATTACCTAAATGACGCTTACCTTTCCCAAACAATATATCAATTAATATATTAATTTTTTATACTGAGCTTATTTTGAGTTTATTTTTTATTATGAGCTTAATTTAATTTAAAGACTATAAAAATATAGTTGTACTTAATATATAATTATATTTAACATAATCATAATATATATCAAACACATTGTAAGGGCTTCGTGATTAGATCATTACTACCTTCTTGAAGTCCGGCCCGTACTATTTAATTATAAATTTCACTATATATTTTAAATCACGAGACTTGTAAATATTACACCTTTAATTTACGAAATTTGTAAATGTTATATGTACGGCAAATATAAGAATAAAATAAAAATATAAAAAATAAAAAATAAAAGTCACTGAGAATGATACAATTATCAAAATATTTAATTATTAGGTTTTCTTCCATTTTTTTGTTATATATTTTTTATAAAAAAAATAAAAAAAGACATTTGTGTAAACACAATATTGCAAACAAAATTGTTATGATTCGTTAAAAGAAAAAACAAGAAAACTTTATTCTTGCTTTCTTGGCACGGTTTCTTTGATGCCCAATCGCGTACGATTAGCTTATCATATGATAATAATTGTCTGGACCTGTAAAACGGATCACGTTAGGTCTCTTTTACACCTACCATTTATATACCTTATTACACGTATTTATTCTATTTATTTCAATTACGATAGTTTTAATTCATCTTTGAGTTAACTATTAGCACTTTATAACTTTAAATTGACTTCATATCTTTAATTGAACACCCGGGGTTGGACTTCTAAAATTATCTTTTTCCAACTCCCTTTCCCATCCGCCTCTTGTTGCTTACGAATTTGAATGGAAAAATTCTCAGGTACATAATTGATGAGGGGGGGGGGAAGCAAAGGTTGTTAGAGGACATTTATGATTTTTTACTTGATAAAAAAAAAAAACAATCACAAAAACTTAAAAATAAAAATTCGAAAAAATATATTAGTCACTAATAAGATTAAAGACATTAATAAGGCTTTAAAAGTTGTCGAATAATTCTTTTTAAAAATGTCAACTTGCTAAAATTATTTAAAACTTATGTGAGCATAATAAACTCTTTTAAATTATATTGAAAAAGGTGGGGGAAAAAAATAACATTTGACCGCAAGCCACATTCTAGACTATATTTACGCCTCCCCCTATTCTTGTGTTACGCACCCGAGACTAATTAAATAAAAAATGGTTCGCAATCAAGAAATAATATTGTTTCTTTTAAGTTAGTAGACATGTAATTAGGGGTAATCCATAAAGTACGTACGCCAAAATTTTATAATTTGACCCACTCCTTTCTCCCTGTTGCCATACGTACTTCTAAGTCCTTACCCCCTTTAAAAAGTACGTACGTTTTTGAAATACCCTCTCCCCTAAACTTTTTTTTTCAATGAAAAAGTTTATGGGAAAAAAAGAGGAACCTTAGATACTTTATACGACACAAAAGCTCTTTGTTTGCGGCACAGGGTCCCAATATAAAAAACATCTTTAAATAGATATGCAAATATTAATTTTAATAGCGTTAAATTACACATTGAAAATGTGTTCGCTTGAATAAGCAATTAATGGTGTTGACTGCGGCGACGGAGACCGGTGTTCGATTGAGTCGTGCTATACTTTTTAAGGTATTGCGTTATCACTACCGAACTATTGAAGTATTAAAAAACACCGAATTCTTGGTAGTTTTGATATTGAAAGTGCGATATCAAAAAACTCAATTTCAATATTGAGTGTTTGAAAGTGAAAATATTTTTTCCAATAATGAAAATTATTTCCATCTCTACCAAAGTCCCTTTTGTCACTGTAGTGGCAAAAGAGACTTTGGTATTAAAAAAAAAATTTGGCAATAATAATGCAAATTTTTTTGATTTAAAAATTTGCATTATTATTATTTAAATAATACAAAATATTTTTAATGAAATAAATTTAATTAAAAATATTTTTTCCTAAACTAAAAAACTTTAAAGCATAATCATTTTACCAGAACATTTGATATTTTACTAAAATTAAATTATGTAAATTTAATTTAAAATAATTCTCCATTAAAATTTTTATTAAAATTGAATTATACAGTACAATCTCTCTAATTCGATTCTCCTTAATTCGAAAACCTCCATAATTCGATTAAATGCAAAGACACCATAAAAAGCGCGTTAGAAAAAATCAGCTTTCTATAATTCAAAAATTTCTTTAATTCAAACTTTTATTTTTCGACATATAATTCGAATTAGAGAAACTCTACTGTATTAAGTAAATGTCATAAAATAATTTTTAATTATTTTTTATAGTTTAATGTTTTTGTTGCAGAGGTTATTTCTTTTAAAAACAAAATTTACAGATCAGTCTAAAATTGTGAAAATAATATTGTTTTATTGTTTTTAAGAAAGTGACATCTTAATTGATAATGCCAAGAGCAAGCCTTTATTGAGAATTCTTTCAAAAAGATTTTTACGGCAAAGATGTTGCCCAATGCAAACAGCGCCCATCAAAAATAAGCACCAAGCTAGGCAGCACCACAGGACTAAAGTTTCATCTTCGAGGCTGCCACAAAGACTTTTTTAACAGTATTGAAAATGACAAAAAAAAGTGATCATCTGAAAGTACAACTGAAGCATTGGCAGTGGAGAAAATTGGCGAGGCTGCGAATAAAAACGTCAAATAAGTCAAGCCCAGATTGTTGAAGGAGGTAAAAAAATGAAAAAGGACATTTCTTCTTATTGCAAAATAAAAACATAATTTTCCTCAAATGATAAGCGACAGCTCATAGCAGACTTAAAAATCATGAAATATTTGTGCGTGTCAATTTTATCATTTACACATGTTGCTTCTGATGGGTTCAAAAATCTTATGGGTTTCACGATGCCTAAAGATAATCTTAAAGGACCTTCCACATATTCAAGAAGCAAGTTACCCATCTTATACCAAAATATCAGAGAAACAAATTTGATTATTATGAAAAAAGATTTAGCAAATGTTGATGCTGTTGGTTTCACAACGGATTTGTAGTAAAGTAAAAGCAATGATGCTGCTTTAATTTTTCACTACTCCAACTCCAACTCCATCTATGAGCTTAAGTACTTTTTGCTTGGATGTGTTGCATTCCCCGAGCGACGCACTGAAGATAACATCAAAATAGATACAATCATCAGTGGAATACCTTTTAAGCCAGACTACAAAATGACGTGTGTCTCTGATAGTGCTGCTAGCATGTTATCAGCAATGAAGAAATCATTAATGATCAATAAAACTAATACTTGTACTGCACATATTCTCCACTTAGTAATAACACAAGGTGTCAGTTCAGCCGAGAAAGTTAACGAAACGTTCCAAGCTTGCAAAAAGCTTGCTTTAAGAACATACAAGTCAATTGCTAGTCAGAGAAGAATCTTTGATGCTTTCAGAGAAGAAAAAATCATCTTTAAAAAAATTATCACACCATGCAAGACTAGATAAAATAGTGGGTTTATGTACATGATCTCTATTTTACATCTCAAACTAGCATTAGAAGCTATTACAAAAAGCAACTTAAAAACTGATGACATTTTAAGATCGCTTATTCCTTAGCAAAAGCATTTTGAAGTGATTTTAAAAATTATTCCAATTTTACAAGTGTTCAGTGACTTCACAGATGTTGTGTCTTCACAATAGTATCCTACAGCTCATACTGTTATTCATTGCTTGTTTAATTTTTTTTTTTTCTTTAAATTTTTACAACTACATATTAATTACAAAATTTTTTACACTGCAATAACATAAACAAAATATACTTCCAATACAAAAAAAATTATTATATAAAATACCGTTAAGATAAACATAGGAAGCAAGCAATAATCAAATATGCTATGACTTGATAAGTGTTTTGACTGTTGTAGGGGACTCGTTGAAGACTGAGATTAGTCTTATCATCGAGAACCTTGGGATATTGCATTAAGTAGTCATATAAACATTATGATTCTCATAAAACAAATATTTTAAATGTTATTGATTTAGACATTTTTTTTTTCTTTTTATTATACTAAGTATGGTGTTAGTGTTGTGATTTATAATAATAATATTAGCTTTATTTTTTAATTAAAAAAAACAAACTGAATTGCTGAATTGTTTGAAGGTGAGCGTAAATATTAATTTATCATTAAAATAAAACATTTCTAAGTAATTATATGTATTGAGAACATGATTTTTTAGTTTTGACTTTAAAGAGGTTATATTGTCAGCAAGAGAAATTGAGGTATAACGCAAAATTAATTTGTTATATAAATAAGTGACGCGATAAGAAATAGAAAATTTAGAATTTTTTTGTCTTTTCCGAAATACAATAAAGTTACCAGTTGCTCTTGTGTTAAATTTGTTGATATTAGATTAAAAGAAATGTTCTGTAAATTGATTTGGAACTAACCCTAATTTGTATTTTAGCATGAACAATATATTAGCATAGATATTAATTTCATAAATGTTTAGGGCTTTCATTTCTTTTAATAGGGGTTTAGCGTGGATCAGTTTGTTCTTAAGATGTATTATTCTATAGGAATGTTTTTATCGTCGATAGAGGGACATTAACTTTGTCTTGTGTGTGCTTCCCCAAGCAATAAAAGAAAAGTTAAAAAGTTTTAGGTTTTTTGAAGAAAAAATTAAATTATTAATTTTATTAATCGATACCATCACAACTAATTTAGTGTCCAAACTATTACCAAGTCTATGCAAAAGGTTTCTAGAGCGTGCCTCAGATTTGAGTAACAATGCATTAGCTCATTTCTTTGACCCGAAATTTAAAGATCACTTACTACCAAAACTTGCAAGAGTTATACTATTCACAGTTGAATAGATGTGCTTTAGGAGATGAGCAAGCCCAAAAGATGCAATATTTGCCAGCAGGAAGCACAACTCAAAAACAACAAGACCTTTGCCCAGCTGAGGCACTCAGAGAGTGTTTTCACAAACAGGAAAAATTGTTACGTGCAAAAAAACATTGTTAAAACCAGACACAATAGAAAAAGTTATTTACATTAAACAAAACATTTTAAAAGCTGTTATTAAGAAGAGTTCAGTTGATGAAGACCAGCAGAACATTGATGAAAACTTTAATTTGTACTTTCATTAATATTTTCTGGTTAAAATAAAAACACCATTTGAAAATACTTTTTCTGATTCTTTATTAAATTGGAGCTCAATAAATTGTTTTTTTGTCTAATCAAAATCGTTTATTGATGTATGGCACTGATATTTTGCTGATAAAAAAATTTTGTGCCCTTTTGCTAATTCATGGAGCTTTTTATTTTATCAAAACCTAGCGGTAAAATTTGTGAGATTTTGAGACCCAAATGACACGTTTTTTTTTTTTTTTTTTTTTGGGGGTGGGGGCGCCTACGACCCATTAGCCACGACACTGCTAAAACCTGTTTTTTGTCGACTAAAAAAGGCCTGAAAACAAAAAAGCCTTAAGACGCTTGCCCCCCATTGTTTCCCTTACACCCCAGTCTTTTTTTTTGGAGAAAGGAAGGAGGGGGGGGGGGCGTTTTAGGGTTTTTTTTGCTTTAAGGCCTCCGTCTTCTTAATTTTTTGTAACGCCTCCTCATTTAGCATAGATATAAACATAATTAAGTTTGGAATTTGCACAAAGTGTGAAAGCGTCCTATCTGGAGCATCAAAAAATCCAGCGGGCCCCCATTCTTGTGTGTGCATTGAGGGAAACTATACCCTCTGTTCCCTATACCAAACATCTTTTTATGTGGGCAAACTAGGATCTTCAGTCACAATTTTAACTTTTCTGATGATAAGCTGGTTAATAGTAATTAACCAGCAAATCAATAGAAAATTTAAATTGTGATTTAGAAAATCTATGTACATACTTTTAAATTACATCTCGTTCCCTTCCCCCCCCCCCCCCATACGCTTTCGTAAGCTTTTTGAAGACCCTTCCCCTCCCCCTATGTGCGTACGTACTTTATGGACAATCCCTTAAGTAAAGACGTTAATATCTCAAGTCTCTCCATCATAGATAAAAAAAGCGTTATCCTAACAATTTTCTACGTGTATTTTCATGTTTTTAAACATTTTTCGAAAATTAAAAAACCTATTTATTAGATTTTAGAAATATATTTCAGCAATAGTGATCTGTGAAACGGTAGAAAACCACGGCCGTGGTAGGTCGCTTTTACACCTACCATTTATATACTGATCTCTTTGTAGTCTGTTTATTTCAATAGGTTTTAGTAAATGATAAAAAACAATGGTAGAAATAATTTTGAGTCTCAAATGTATAAGCCTGTTTATCGTACAGGTAAGAATAGTTTTTTTGAAACTAAACGAAAAAAAATGGAAAATTAAAGTGTTTTTATTTACAACCAAAACTAACACAACTTATTTAACATCAATTTAGTTCTCTAAAACACCCAAATATATTATAAATCTAAAACGCCCGATCACGTCATAAATCTAAAATAAAAAAAGTAAAGAAATCATGAAATATAAAAATAAAAGCACATTACACAGAAAACATAGATATCGATATACCTGTTTTCGATAACCTATTGCGATACCAATTGGTGGTGGCATAACCCCAATTCTTGGTGGTACTCAACCTAACTTTAAAACTTCGTAAATCGTAGATTATGACGTTTTTGATTTTCAATCTTTATTTAACCTACTGTATTTTCAGTTTTATAACTATGCCTTTCCGGTATGTATTTTGCTATTGGTTTGAATACGAAACAAAATTGATCAGAATTAGTGCATTGGTTTAAGCGCTGTTTTCAGAATCGGGAGGTATAAGGTTAGATGAATACTTGGAAAACTTATTGGTTATTAATTTAAAAAAAGAAAATTTTGTTGTTTAAAAAACCAACGTTAGAAACACAGACCAGATAATCGGTAGAAAATTAATTTATCTCAAATCAGTTGAAAGTGAAAATCTATAAAATAGGTCAAAAAATAAATCCGTCGAAAACAAAAAGGTCATAAATCAGTTGAAAATAAAAAAAGACTATAATCGGTTGAAAACAATTTAGGCTTTAATAGGTTATCAAAAAAATAGTTCCACTTTCTAGTAGATGTCCTTTTTGTATAACAACTTAGTAGCTTGATATTTTCGTAGGTCTAACTATGTGACACGCAATTGCAGGCAGTGGCGTAGCGTCTAAGGTTGGCAATAGTGACGATGATTAAATATATCTATCAATGTAATTATGCAATAGTAAATAAGGTTGATTAAAACAAAAAAAAATTATACAACAAAATTAGAAAATAGATAAACTTTATAATGAGATCTTTTTACAATGGTTTCAAAATATTATTATAAAGCTATTATGTTTAAAAGTGAAAACCTATTAACACCAGTAAAAAAAAAAAAAAAAAAAAAATAGCGTAATAAACAAATGTGATATTTTACTATTTTTACAAATATATAATAACAAATCGTTGTCTTGGCTTTTAGTGAATAATTTAAATCGGTGAGTTCCAGTAATGAAAAATTAATTTCTATTTATTATTTTTTATAATTAAAAACAATAAATTAGGAGTTATTTAACTATATTTAATGACGATGATTAAATATATCTATCAATGTAATTATGAGGTAGTAAAAGCATAAAGTTAAGGTCCCAGCAAACATGTCAGCGTTGAATCAACGTTGAAAACCGGTCGCAAAAGGTGTTGCAGAAACGTTGACAAAGTAATCGATTTTGCAAAGATATGTCACGTTGTTAAAGAGACGTTGATTAGTCGTTGTAGCGTAACGTTGAAAAAACGTTACTAAAAGACGTTACAAAAATGTCTCAACTAAACGTTGAAAAACCGTTACTTAAAAAGCGTTGCATAGGCGCCGCAACTTAACGTTGAAAAAACGTTACTTAGAGAGCGTTACTTTAACGTTGTTAAAGCAGTCGATTTTGCAAGGATTTGTAACGTTGGTAGTAAAACGTCGATTTAACGTGACTCAAAGACGTCGAGTAAAGGTTGAAATATAACGTTAAATCAACGCTCAAATGCGCTGGAGAAAATATCGCAAAATATTATTAAACGTGATTAAACTTGGTTATAATGTATATTGAATTTGCAAATAAAACAAAATTGTATGTTGAACTCTGCACTTGCAATATTTCGAAAGTCGATTTTTAATACAAATAGTAATATACAATGAAAAACATAAAAAATACACAATTTATTTATATAAAATTTACAATTTATAGATAAAAATATTAACATTTTTTTAAAGATTTATGTGTGTGAGTGAATTTACAGGATTTATGTGTGTGAGTAAAATTTATGTGTGTGAGTGTATTTACAGGATATCGTATCAATAAGCCAGAATATCATTGAGATACAGAGTCTAAATCAAAAAATAAAACTTGTATCATTATCAATCTGAAAGTAAATGTTTAAAAAATGTTATTGAGTTAGTATGATTATTATTAAATTTAAAAAGTAAAAATAAATATATATATATACATATATGTATATATACATATATATATATATATATATATATATATATATATATATATATATATATATATATATATATATATATATATATATATATATATATATATATATATATATATATATATATATATATATATATATATATATAATGTGATTGTCGTAATAGATTAAAATAAGTAATTGTTTTTAAAAATAACACGACGTTTATATTTTTAAAATGTTTTGTAGTAAACAACTGGGGTTGATATTTGACTGGGGTCGGAGCCGGGTTTGATAAAATAGAGCCGGGGCCAGGGCCGGATTTGAGACCAGGCTGCATAAACATTTATACATCCTAAAGTATATTTTCCATCATCCATCACCATCATCATCACCATCACCATCATCATCATCATCATCATCATGTAAGGCACACTTTTCAAACTTTCTTACTTCTACCACAACCATTTTATACTGAAGCTGCTACCACTCTACATGTTAATACCTGAATTACTTTAACTTTTTCTAAAAAAAAAAGGTTGTTTGATACAACGTATTTTCTAATCTGTCTAAGATTATGCCTACTTTTTATATCTTGTTAGAGTCACACCACACATCCATCTGATCATTTTCTCTTTCGGCAAATACTACACTATATAAATACTAAAGTTTATACAACAATGAAAGGATATTGTATGCCAGCATCTAAACAAATAGCAAACAAATATGCTTATATCCATAATATGTGTGCAAAAAGTGCATCTTGGAAGCTTATATTGCTTCTGGAATAAAAGTTTGGAAGCTTTTATTACTTCTCTTCAGTTTTAAATCAAGCCTCATTCTACTCTACATCTTTCAACATTAACTATGTTTTTCAGCTTTTTTATAAGAACATCTCTATTAAGAAAAAATTGTCCTTTTTATTATTGCAATAAGCTAATGTATAAATAAAGTCTTGTCTGATGTAAATCTCTGTTATTCTCAGATTACTAAACCTTTTATCTTATCTTAGATGTCGATTCTAGAGACTTTTGGTTAGTTTTCAACAATGCTATTAACTAAAGTGTCTTATGGATTTAAATTCTGACGTCATACCGAAATAGCCGGCTGCTGGGGGCTTCAGTACATACAACGACTGACAAATAGCCTGACTCGCAGTGAAGTGCTGCTACGTCGACTGAGGGTTTGGGATGGGGAAGCAATCGTTTTATTTATTATTCTTCGGTTTTTTCTTCTTCTTTTTCGAAAAAAACAGTTTTCCTTAAAGTAAGCATAAAAAGTGAGCATATGCTTATCAAAACACGCTTTAGTAACTATATATATATATATATATATATATATATATATATATATATATATATATATATATATATATATATATATATATATATATATATATATACAGTAAATTTACGGTTATTCGAACTGGCACTTATTTAAATTTTATATATATATATATATATATATATATATATATATATATATATATATATATATATATATATATATATACACATGTATATATATATATATACACATGTATATATATATATATACACATGTATATATATATATATATATATATATATATATATATATATATATATATATATATGTATATATATATATATCTGTGTGTTTATATATATATATATATATATATATATATATATATATATATATATATATATATATATATATATATATATATATATATAAATTTTGCAACTAAAAATAGTCATGTATCCATACATTAATTAACTAAATAAAACTTACTTCAATAGGTGTAACTATAAATCATTAATTTAAATTATATTATGTACTGCGTTCATAAGATGCAAACCAGTTAAAACCAAATAATTCCTCGATCTTTGATCCACCAGAACTTTACTAAATAAATTTATAATCAAACTATCACAAGTCAAAAAATTTAGACAGTATTATTGAAATCAGCTTTGACCAATAGTTAATATTAATTTTTTTTTATTCTTCACTATATAAAAAACAAAGAAAAGTTAAATCCGAAGAGAAACAAAATTATTCACAAATATAGTTACATACATTCTTTTTTGGAGTCCTCTGTAGTCGTTAAATTAAATCCTGCACATACTTCTTTATCTATTAGTAATTATTTAGTAAATTAAATATAAATAAAATTATGTAAAAACAAAAAAGTAGAATAAGTGTAAACAGATTGCAATATATATCTAGGCAGTAATAATTCCATAACCAGATTCAAAATATTACTTATTCGGAAATAAAAATAAAATAATTTATTTGATATAATACTTCACCATTAAAATAAAGCTATAATAGTTTTTTTATTCATATAAAACAATTAAAATAGCAATAATTACTTTAAAATTTAATGACCTCTAGTTACTTTAACTCTTTTAAGTTTAAGTTTGTTACATGAGTCAATGATTGAAAAATTATTATAGGTAGCTTTCATTGCATGAACACAAATTGACCAAAATAACCATCCATCTTTTTTTGAACAAGATGGAACAACTGCCTCTGCCAAACCTAATGTATATGTAAATTATGTATATATAAATCTTTATATATATATTATTTACACACACACACACACACACAAACACAGATATATATATATATATATATATATATATATATATATATATATATATATATATATATATATATATATATATATATATATATATATATATATATATATATATATATATATATATATATATATATATATATATATATATAGTTTTTATGTGTATACACCTAGCTGTCATGTTTTGAAAATGTTTACAAGTGACACTTGGAAAAAATTTTATTCCACTGGATATTTGTATACTAAAATACCTCTATTGAATAAAAAAGTTTTTTTAATGATTTATTACTCTGACAACTAACTTAAAAATGTTTAAACTTGGCCACTGACTGAGCTGAAATTTATTCTGCATAGATATACTTTTATATATTTATGTTTGTGTTAAGCAATTTTTAACAATCTTTAACTATTTTTCTTAACTTATAAAATGAAAACTATTTAAAAAGTTAGAAGCTTGGTGTATTTTAAGTTACTAATAAGGAAAAGAAAGTTTTTAAATTATTTTTAAATGCAGGTTGGAGATAAATTTCTCTTCAAAATTCAGAAAACTTCTGATAAATGGGAGAGACTTCATAGGTCTGTATTCAGATACTTAATAAAATTAGTATACAAACTCTTAATAAAGTAATAAATAAATGTTAAACTATATAAATATTAAATTCCTCATGAAATATTAAACTCTTAAATATTGATAATAATTCTTTTATAAAATTTCCAAACCATTATACCAACTTTTTATATTATACAACTTTTATATTTTTCAATAAAAATGACTAGACATGACAATATTTCGTAATATAAAAAAAAACAACATGTATTTATTATACACACAGTATGCCTCTCTTACATACATATATATATATATATATATATATATATATATATATATATATATATATATATATATATATATATATATATATATATATATATATATATATATATATATATATATATATATATATATATATATATATATATATATATATATATATATTTATATATATATATATATATATATATATATATATATATATATATATATATATATATATATATATATATATATATATATGTATGTATATATATATATACATATAGATATATATATATATATATATACATATATATATATATATATATATATATATATATATATATATATATATATATATATATATATATATATATACATGTATATATAAATATATATATATATATATATATATATATATATATATATATATATATATATATATATATATATATATATATATATATATATATATATATATATATATATATATATATATATATATATATATATATATATATATATATATATATATGTATGTATGTATAAGTGATAATTTTTAAATAAACTAAAGAATTTATGCTGTTAACAAACTTAATTTAGTCTGACTTATTATGTTTTATTAATTTTGATAATATTTTATAAATGTGAATCGTATTAAAACTAAGTACTATTTCTAACTAAGAAATAAATATTTAAAAAAGTTGAGCATTTTAGTAAAATTAACTTAAAACAAAACAAAACATTGACAAAAATAAGAAGAATAATTCGAATTTACCCTGAGATTTATGTACTTTATATACATTTTGATATAAAATCTAAAAGTTTAAATTAGTCGCAATAAAATAGGCTATAAAATATAACTTTATTAAAATTTTTTTTATACCATATGCATGCATTCTATCAAGTTTTCCTTGCCTTTCCATTACGGCAAATTATTTTTGTAATGGCTAGTTATTGAGACAATAATTTTCAATGTGCCACTTTCTCAACATTGTCAAAACAACGTTTTATTAACGTTGGCAAAGTAACACTTTTTCAACGTTTTTTAATTACCACATTTTTATCCAACGTTGAAATAACGTTGAATAAGTGTTGTTTTTCAAATAGTTTAAATTCGTTGAAAAAGCAGCTAATGTCTAACGTTGATAAACCATTACCTTTGCGACGTTTTTACAGTGATAATTTGCGTACTTATTTTCAACGTTTAATAAACGCATTTTTTTGAGAAGATAAGATACGTTTAAATTTATACGCTTATTCAACGTTGAAAATGTAACGTTTAAAAAGCGGTTTGTTTTTAACGTTGATAAAGAATATACTTGGAAACGTTTTTAAAGTGGCTTTTTGCGTAAGTTGATTCCACGTTGAATAAACGTTTTATTTTGAGAGGCTAAATTACGTTACAATATCAACGCTTATTCAACGTTTCAATTTACCGCGATTTAGTATACAAAAACAGACATTGATTCAACGTTGAAAGCACGTTGTTTTTGTGACTGTAACGCTTTTTCTACGCTGCGACTGGTTTTCAACGTTGATTCAACGCTTACATGTTTGCTGGGGTGGCTCACCCCCATTAAATCTAACTTTTTGTTTATAAAGGTTCTAAACTTGTTTTTAATTTTTTATATAAGGAAATTACATTAAAACTTTAACTTTTCAAAATAAAAATGAAATTTGCATTTTTTGATGCTGAGTCAGCATAATTTGTCCAAAATTTTACCTTATCTAAAACAATGATATCTTGAGTAATTCTGTATTGGAGACATTAACATAAACTGTTTACAGTACAATGAAGATGCTGTTACCAAAATTTTTTTTGATGATATGTTTCAACACTACATCTTCCCTATAATAAACAAACCCACTCGGGTAACATCAACTTCAATCACTGCAATAGATAACATATTGACTAATTCATTTTATGATTCTTCACTAAAAGCAGGTGTAATCAAAACGGATATATCCGATCACTTTCCGATATACTTTTCTTTGTTTCAAGATACAAAAACAAACAACTCAAAAACCAAAGTCTATAAACGAAAAATTAATAAATTTACTATTCAACAGTTTAAAGACTCACTATCGGCAGTGAGATGGGATAAGATTTACCAAAAATGCAACCTTGGGCACACCAACTCTGCTTATAATGAGTTTTTAGAAATATTCTTAAAGCATTATAATAATCACTTCCCAATTATAGAACAACAATTAAAAGTAAAATACTTACAATGTCCATGGATTACTAGAGGTATAAAAAAATCTTCAAAAAAAAAGCAAAAACTTTACATCAAATATTTAAAAAATAGAAATGAAAAAAACCTAAATACCTACAAGCAATACAAAAATTTATTTGAAAAAATTAAAAAAAATTCAAAAAAAAACTACTACTCGAAGCAAATAAAAAATGCAACTGGTGACATTAAAAAAACATGGAACATTATAAAAGAAATAATTGGGAACAAAAAAATAAATCAAATAATTTGCCTGCTCGAATTATCATAGACAATATAGAGTACAGTGACAAAAATAAAATTGCTGAAAAATTCAATGAATTTTTTGTTAACATTGGCCCTAATCTTGCCTCAAAAATTGAATATCCTAATAACTCGTTTGAATCATATCTAAATGATCCCCAGAGCGAACTAAAATACAAAGAACTAAGCTATCAAGAGCTTGACGTTGCACTAAACTCCTTAAAATTAAATAAAACTCCAGGAATAGACGATATCTGTAGTAGGATAGTGGCAAATGTCTTTACAGTGATAAATAAACCTATATTTGAAATCTTCAAATCTTCGATTAAAACAGGAGTTGTACCAGACAAGTTAAAAGTAGCTAAAGTAGTACCAATATTTAAAACAGGTGAATCATACTTAATTAATAACTATAGACCTATCTCAGTACTCCCTACCTTCTCTAAGCTTCTCGAACGAGTAATCTACAACAGATTGTACGAGTATTTAATCCAAAATAAAATCCTAAATAAAAAACAATTTGGCTTCCAAAAACAATATTCGAATGAACACGCAATCCTAGATCTAATTAATAGTATAAGTGATTCTTTTGATAAAAAACAACATGTTCTGGGGATCTTTATAGACCTGTCAAAAGCCTTTGACACAGTAAATCATAATATCTTACTTAAAAAAATGGAAAGCTATGGAGTAAAAAACATCACTCTTGACTGGTTCAAAAACTACCTAAGCAATAGGCATTAATGTGTTATTTCAGACAATTATAAACACTCAAAACTACTAAGAATAGAGTGCGGTGTCCCCCAAGGTTCCATTCTTGGACCCCTTCTGTTTTTTCTATATATTAACGACCTTACAAAAACCTCGAAAAAACTTGATGTTATAATGTTTGCCGACAACACAAATTTATTTTATTCCTCGAACTCAATCAAAAACCTTTATGAATGTATGAACAAAGAGCTTGAAAAATTAAACATCTGGTTGAAATTAAATAAGTTATCACTAAATACAGAAAAAACAAAGTATATATTGTTTCATTCCAAAAAACTAAAAAAAAATATACCAACTATACTTCCCCCACTAAAAATAGATAAGGTAAACATTAAAAGAACAGAAACAACAAAATTTCTTGGGATACTTATTGGCGAAAATATAACTTGGAGAGCCCATATTAGTACAATAAACACCAAAATTTCAAAAAATATTGGGATACTTTACAAAGTTAAACCTATGTTGTCCCAAGAAAATCTTAAATCTCTTTATTTTTCTTACATCCAAAGTTATCTTACGTACGCTAATATTGCATGGGCAAGTACACACAAATCTAAGTTAAATACTCTTTATTTAAGTCAAAAACATGCATCAAGATTAGTTTATAATAAATATATACTCACCCATGCTGAACCTTTACTAAAAACCCTAAATGCACTGAATGTTTACCAAATCAACATCTATCAAAATATTCTTTTCATGCTTAAATACAATCTTGGACTAGTCCCATCGCATTTTTAAGATAACTTTTTTCAAATTAACTCTAATAGATATACCACAAGAGCAACAGGGAACTTCACATTACCAAAAAAAACAACAAAGTTCTCACGATTCTCTATTTCCTACCGGGGTCCGTACCTATATAACAAAAAAATATCCAAAAATATAGAACTTAAAACATTAAATAATTCTGCCACATTGAAAAAAAAATTAAAACACCTCATACTTAATATCAAAAATTTTATTGACATGTATTAAACTTAACAACAAGATTTATACTAAAATGTTTATGTGTATCACTGACTGTGTATTGCTTAACCACTTTTAACTATATATAAAAATTAATTAAATTTATTTAACCATTTGGAAAGGTACTTGATGATAAGACTTCATAGTCTTCTGCGAGTCTCCTTTACAACAACATGTTTATATTTGAAGAAACAATAGTTTTTATTTAAAAAAAAAAACAGTGTTTATTAATCTAACGTTATATTTTATTATAATTGTTAAATTACGTATTCTTATGTTATGTTATATATTTTACTCTTTGCATTAAATTATATGATAGAATTGTAACGTAATGAAGTGTATATTGAAGTTGTAAAAAAAAAAAAAAAAAAAAAAAAAAAAAAAGTAAAATTTGCACTTATTACACTATATTTTGCCAAATGGTAGCTAAATTATTGCTTTAGGGCTAGAACTAAAATTTTTTTAAATGTGGAAAAAAACTAAAATGGTAGCAATAAATGTTCAAAAACTAACTAATTGCCAGTGTCAGTCTAACAAACTATATTGAAAATAATTTATTTATACTTGAAACATTACAATTTTAGTTCCAGCCCTCATAAATAAGTTAATACACATACTGTGAAAATTTGAAGACAAAAGCTTTAACCAAACTGAAGATATTAGCGTTTTTGTAAGAAAACCGTATGAAAATAAGAATGTCTTAAAAAACACATTTAAAAATAAAACAACATAAAAAAGAAAAGTGTTTTTGTGAAAAGTTACTAAAAACTGCCACTTTACATCTTCATTCTCTTTCTCAATGTCTAAATAACCTTTTTTTATAGATCTTAAATGTTTTCTTCGTTTTTTATTCATGTCAGTTGATTTTCTTGACATACTTGATAGTCGCTTTTTATCTTTTTTGAAAGCTTCTTTTTTGAAATAAATACCTCCAGTAAACCCAAGCATTTCAAAAATATTCCTTAAAGAAGTAAATCCATCATTGTAATTTAAAATAGCAGAATAAACAGCTATTTCAAGAATTTTTCTTCTCTGCCTTATGAAACCATTAAATGACTCATTGCAGTTTTGTGTCATTCCATGTAAACACTTTCTTAGCATTTCAGGGTTTAACAGTTCTTGAAAAATAGGTTTAATTTCCTCCATAATTGTAACAGTAATTTTTTGTCTATAACTTGTTTACCTGTAACTTTATCTGATTGCCATTTGCACCAGCTGTTTTTCCCTTTTAAACAAAATTGAAGACGAGTAACTTCATAAGGAAAATTTGTACAATGGTAAAGTACAGCTATTACAGAATTTCTTATACACAGTATATCATTTTTATTTTGTCTTATAGCCATTCCAACAAAGTTCTGCATTGTGTTAATAGATTTATTGGTTAATCTTCCTTTTCCCGATATTTTTAGGCCGTCACTTAACAACCTGCCTTTAAAGTCTTTAATTTTTTGACGCAAACGAGAGCCTACTCTTTGCTGATAATGGCCAATACACTCTAGTTTTTCAATAATACAATCACCATATGGTTTACTTTTAACAACATTAGAAAATGAACTTGAGTCACCGTCTCCAAGGTATTTAGTATATCTTAAATTATACTTTTGTATAGACGAATGAAATATTTCTTGAGCTCCAGCAGCTTCCATTGACCCTGCTGAGCTAAAATGATTAACCTGGCAATTATGTGTAGCTTTCCAACATTAAAAATCAATAGGATTGTTTATTCTTTTATGTACTTCACACTGCAAACAAAACTTAGATAAAGAAAAAACATCAATCACCTTTTTATTTTCATGTGAAAGACCAGCAACAACACCATTTAGGGAAGAATATCCATGACGTTGCCATGTTCCGTCTATTGATATGCCACAGTCAATAATTTCATCATCAGAAGCATTTGCATTTAAAATTTCTCTTAGTTCTGATACAGCAGCTTTCATACTCTGTGAACTAATTTCCTTATAAACTTTATGTAATTTATTGTTTGTAAGATTATAACTGTGATTTGTAAGAGGTGGAGGCATATTCATTATAGCAGTAAAAGTAGACAGCTTCATTACCACGTCCAATTTCATGAAATGCCATAACAGCTCGTAAATTTATTTCATATGGGTTTGAACCAGGTTTTGAACTTAGATTTATAGTTGGAGATGAATAAAATGTACTTTCAAAGCCACAGTTTGAACATTGTATTATAATTCCAATAGAAAATCCCATACGTACAGATTTATTATGCAAAAAAGTTAGCTTGCTATTACACTCATTGCATGTAGAATACAGTTCAAATATATTTTTAATAACTCTAAAGTTACAAATAAAGAAAAAATTGTCGACTTCAGAATCACAATTCGTTGCACCATTAAAGTTATGTTTATTCTTAAGCTTTGATGCACTTGTTGTTTCTGATTTCCTGCTACAATCAACTACATCATTTTCTTTCCTTGAATATCTATTTCCTTGATATTTTCTCTTTAAACTTCTAACTTTATTTCTTTTGTTATCCATATTTAGATTAAGATAGCTTTCTGTTAAATTCAGACAGACAGTTTTCAGTTAAAATACATCAGAATAATGAAACAGAGTACATTTTTTAAAAATGATATACTTTGCAGAACAGTAGAAAATCATAGTAGATCTAACACAGAGAAATACTTCAAAATTTCTAGTGAAAATCTTTAAGAAGTAGTTAGTGAAATAGTTGTTTACACCGTTGCTATGGCGTTGCTATGGAATAGGAAAGTGCATTGACCACAATAACTGTACTTTTTGTTACTTTTAAAGCACATAGTAGTAAAAATTGATTATGGATTTTGTACTTCAATGTTTGAAATAGCATAAAACAAAAAAAACAAAACCTTTTTTTTTTTGATTTTTAATAGGGGTGAGCCACCTTAAGGAAGGAGGCGTGAACTTCCTGGTTAAATGCACTTCCGCAGAGCTCTGTGACAAGACCGTAAGGACTTCTTGGGGCACTTAAACAACAAATTAAAAAAAAAAAGTGCGTGTATAAAACACGAGGGCTTAAGTCTTATAAACAGAAAAACTTCAATTACGCTGGCATTTGGGGCAAAGGGGGCCTTAAGGCCTTTAAAGCGCCTTTAAAGCGCCTTTAAAGCGCCTTTATCTAGCCAAAACCTTTTTTAAAAACCATAAAGACTTGGTGGTTTTCAAAAAATTTTTGAAAAATTTTATTTATACCTGACACAACACATTGTATTTCTGCATTACTATTAATTTTCTGGATTGAGTTCATTCAATTAAAACTGACATGAATCAAAACATTAGTTTTAAAACTAATAAACAAAAAATCAATTAAAAAAATCTTCAAGAAAGATTAATTATTCAAAAATTGAATTTTTTGAGCTTTTCTGGCCGCCAATATCGATGACATTAGGTAGCTAACTTTTTTAGACAAATATTCTTTAATTGAAATAATCAAGTATCAGTAGCGATCCTAACCCTTGGTCAAACTAAGTATGTTTTTAACAATTTTTAGTTTACTAAATGTTTGTTCACCCTTAGCAACTGACTCAAAAATAGTGTTGAAAATCAGGAGCATTATGCAAATATATGGAAAAAGGCGTTCAAGCTTCTTTTCAAAGATTTAATTGAGTAACTGCACTGAATTTCCTTGCTTGGAAATTGTTTTGCGGGCATTGTTAAAACGGTGAACTTTGTTCAAGATTCTCTTGTTTTAAATTTCTCAGTCCTAACGGTCTTGTCACAGAGCACCGCGGAAGAGCATTTAAGGAGCAACTACCCTCAAATTTTAAAACAACACTTATAAAGTAACTTTTTTTTAGTCATATAGTAAATATTATACTGACATTAAAAATACCAAAAAATACATAAATGGTAGCATGTTGCTATGGCAACTCACAAAAATAGCTAAAAAAAAAACACAAAAACTGTGTTTACGCCGTAAAAAAAATAAGAATTATTAGTAGAGGAGTGTCAATGAAATTTTGTATAACTGTTCTAAATATGTAAATTTGTGATATGAGCGAAGCAGATTTTTGAATTAATATTTTTTTTTGATAAAAGACTACAGACAAATTAGGTTATTAAAAAAAAGGTCAAAATACAAAGAAAAAACTAAATAATTCAAAATCTTGAATCATATGAGGAATTCTTATCCGCTCATATCATAAACATTGGTAAATGAACAATCCCTGAAAATTTCATCCGGGTCATTTTGGCTCCTTTGCCCCTCCCTCTACGAAGACCCTGATCACGACGATTCTAATCTGGGTCTGAAGAGCATATAAAACATTGTCTTATTAAATATATTTTATGATTTCTATAAAAGTATGTTTAAATTGAAGTTTTCTGAGCCAAAAATCTTTATCTAACATAATTTAACAAAATAACAAAAAATTCGTTTTTTAAATCGTTTTATCTTAAAACTAAAAAATGTGGAAATAGAACAAGATAATTCTAACGTCACGTATTATTGCAAATAGATTCATTATAATTAGTGAAATAAGATAAATATTTTACGAAAACGAAAAAAACAAAACAGAACAAAAAAAAAAAAAAAAAAAAATCTTAGGATTTAAAAATGTCTTGAAAAAAATGTATAAAAATAGAAAAATACATACTAAATAGATTTAAATAAATTGGTTAAAATACATAATCATAAATTTTTCTTAAAAAACTTTATAATTCCATCCATAGCAAGTTTAACATCTCTTGCCACCTTTTCATCATTACAATCTCCTCGTGGAACCCAACCATGAACCATTTCAGGAAAAAGTTGAATGTCGTTTTGATCACCAAACTTTTCTTGTAAAATTTGCTTTACTTCTCCACCATCATTATAAGTAGGTAAATCATTATTAGCTGCATAAATAAGCTGAGGACATTCTAGTAACCTCGCAAGCTGTTCAGGAGTTTCACCGTGAAGTGATCCAACATGCACTGAGGGATGAACATTTGCTCCACATTTCATTATCTTATTTTGACTTAAATGAAAAACAGGCCAGGCACCAAAACAAAAACCTAAACTACCATATGATTTAATATCACTTTTTTCTAAGTGTTTAAATACTTTATCAGTATCAGCTTTAATTTTTTCCCAAGTAAACTGTGATACCCACTTGAAAAGTTCAGCATCTAAAGGTGCATCTGCAGGCCACATATCCCCATGAAAGATATCAATCAAAACAACTAAAAATCCTTCATTTGCTATCTGATCGCATATAAGACGAATTCGTCCACCATTAAATCCAAAAATATCATAGTAAACAAAAATTACTTTATCACCAAAACCAACTTCGTATATATTAAGACCATCTAAATTCAAAACTTTTCCTATTGATTCATAATTTATAGATAATGCTTTTTCACTTCCAATAGGACAACACAAGGAGGATGACATTTTTATCTAAAAATATTTTGCAAAAAAAGAAAAAAATGTTTAATATATATATATATATATATATATATACATATATATATATATATATATATATATATATATATATATATATATATATATATATATATATATATATATATATATATATATATATATATATATATATATATATATATATATAAGGAGTGTTCAAATTTTACAATTTTTTTTTTGGAGCATGTATGCAAGCTAAAAAATGTTTAATCGTGAGTGATTTTAAGATAATATTTTGATTTTTCAAAAAAAAAAAAATTTTACCTGCTACACCCAATCAAAGTCATTCAAAATTTGTAACTTTTTACAAGATTGAAATTCTCGAGATCTAAGATACAAACAAATATGTCTTTTAAAAACATGAATATGACTTATTTGTTAGCTTGAAACATGTATATGACTTATTTGTTAGCTTGAAACATGTATATGACTTATTTGATAGCTTGAAAAAAAATTGTCTGTTACATGACTTTAGAAATAAAAACATGTCTGTTACATGACTTATTTGTAGCTTACTATGTCTAGAGCAAGCTTGAAAAAAAAAATTGGCACCCTAGCTTTATGGGATCACTTTGCTACAAATTGATTTCGGAAACCATGATAGTATGGACGGAGGGCGGGGGTAAGTGGGGGGGGGGGGGAATGGTGTTAAAAGCAAAAAAAAAAAGTTTTTGTTTACCAAATCACTTTGTTATAAAATGGTTATAAAACCGCATAACAATTATTATTTAATTTTATCGTAAAAATATTGCGATATAGAATGAAATAGAAAAGTAAATTATAAATAATAAAAATACATTTAGATAAAGTAATAAAATATAAGATTCGTTTACAATCCGTATAAAGTATAATATAAACCAAAAATTTTATACAAATAATAAAACCGAAAAGTATCATTATTATAAGGACAAGAAAAAGACATGCAAAAAGCCAGATGTTTTTTGGTTCAAAAAACCGATTTACTTATGATAAGTTTTGTATTTTAAAAATATTTTTTGTTTTACAAAACCTCATGATAGAATATGTTTATATTGACAATTTTTAAAAGACTGCGTTTGATACATAAAAATATGCAGTTAGACAATTTTTAACAATTGAATATTTATATTTTATCTACACTTTTTTTATTGATCAAAAATCAGTATCTAAAGTTTTCATTGCTTTTGGTTTAAAGTTAGTTTAATACTGGTTTTTTTATTAAAAATACATTCGTAAAGTTGTTTATGTTTAGTTATTTTTAATAACAATGTTAAACTAATATTTTTTGAATGTATTTAAAGCATTTTTTGAACTATGAGGAATAGGACAGGTATTTTTAGATTCCGAAATTATAAAATGCAAAAGAATTCTATTTAGAGAAGAAGAGTAAGTGCTCGCACCAAGGAGCACTTTTTAGTGGGTAAACCAGCTAAGATCTGTTCCATGAAGCTACTAACTAGGGCTGATGTGATTAAGCAATTTCTTTATCTTAAAGAAAAGAATGGACCAAGTTATTAAAATATGCGTTTTATATGCTGTCCTCTCAGCAACAAGTTCAGGTTCAATTTATACTTTAATTGGTTTAAAATGAACAAAAAACCTACACAAAAACATATCTATTTACAAGTAAATAGCACTTCAATAGCATTGAGGAAAAAATATGTTATATGTAGTTTCACAAAAACTATATTTGTTGAAAAAAAGTCTGATAAGTGAGGTTTTCCTCACAAATTCTTCAAATTTTTTTATTCAGTGTCCAGTGTACTTTTTTGGATACTACTTGCAAAAAGGAATGTGTACTTGGAGCACTTTGGTTTCCATGGCTAAGATCTGGTTTACCTATGATTGGACCTGTCACCCTGCAAAGAAATATAACAAAATATATTAACAGATATCTAAAGCTCAAGAAAAACCAACATAACAGTTGGGCAGGATGTGTGCAATCTCGCACTGACTTTTTAAAGACTGTAAGAGGTACTAACTACTTCTTATTCAAAAAGTTATTCATAATCTCCTTTAAATTCCCTTTTAAATTCTAGTTTAAATTAAATAAACTATGAGAACAGCTATAGGCATGGGTATAACAACTCATAAAACTACAGCAATCCTGATAAAGCTTGTCACCGCAGCTGGAGGTGATCCAAATAAGTTGCCCCTTTCTTATACTTCAGCTTTTCGAATGAAAAACAATATTATTAACAAAGATGCTGAAAATATTGGGATTTTAATAAAAAAGAGATCGAACAGGGTAAGGTGAAAATTCAGCTACACTTTGACGGAAAGTTATTCAAGGTTTGCATATATTTAATTTTAACTAGTGTTTTAATTGGAAACAACTGTTTTTCTTACATCGTTAATCTAATCCTAATTCTAGGACTTGATATCAAATCACGGTGATGTAGCAGTTGATAGGATTTGTGTTCTTGTGAGAGCTGGAGGTACTGATCATCTACTTGGCGCTCCAGGAGTTCATTCTGGTACAGGACTAAATCAGTTCAAGGCTATCAAAGAAATTTCGAAAGAGTTTGAATTTGCTGATCACGTAAAGATGGTCTGCTTCGATACTACTGCTATCAACACTGATTCGTGGTACTATATACAGGTGAACTGTTTTTCAATATAATTTAAAAGAAGGACTATAAAAGCTAATTACAATAAACAATTTAGTTATAATTTTAATTTTTCAGACCGTGAAACGATGTTGGTAAACCATTATTGATGCTCGCTTGTAGACATCATGTTTTAGAAGTCATATTAAAACATTATAGGCTAGCAGTTACCATAGACAAAACCACAGGACCTGACAAAGCACTCTTTAAAGGCTTGAAAAGTAAGTGGAATGATATTGACGTGAAAACTGTGTCATCACCCACTTTAAATGGCAATCTATTGATGATTCTTGGTTTAATGAACATGCAGAAAAACCAAGAAAATGTTTAATGACGATTGTGAATGAAGGAGTCTTCAAAAACTCTCAGGAAAACATTTCTAACTATTTGAATCTTCAAGTTTGAATACAAAAAAAATAATGAATGAAATTAAATATCCGCATTAAACTTTTTTAGAGACACGAAAAGAAAGCAGACTATCAGGAACATGCTGAGCTAGCTATCATGTTCTTGGAACCGACATTCAAGCCTTTCAACATACACAAGCCTGAAGCAGTACATCATGCTCGTTTTATGGCAAAGAGTATCTACTATCTAAAGATCATGCTTCTTCTTAATTCGACCAAGCAAATCCTAAAATTGAGCCAGGAGAAGATTAATGAGGTTGAAAAGATGGCAATTTTTATTTTAATTTTCTATGCTTCTCAATTTCTGAAAGCTGAAAAATCAGATACAGCTGCAATCCAAGTTAGTTTTTTAGCCTTTGATACAAATAATCATAGTTAAATTTTAGCATAATTATCTGATAAAATAGTGTATCCAAATTGTATAGAAATTTTAACTTTGAAAGACCAGCACTTTATTTGGCAAACGGCCCACTTGGAGAAGTTTGATGTAGCTGCAGCTTCAGTCTTCAAAAGGTGGGGAAAACACAGCTGGTAATTAGATCCCACTACTGTTATTTTTGCCCTAGCCAATTCAGATCAGTCTGTGTTTGACATTACAAAGGAAGAAATGGCTAGAAAGCTAGTACAGTATCCTCGAACAGACAAGTATGACTTTGAAAAAAGGAATAATACCGGTTTTATTCCACAAAAGATTGAGTTTCTCAAACTCACCGAGCCACCTTCACTTGTTAATTATGTAGGAGCTGAGTCATGGTTAGTGCTTGATATACTTAAACACACTGAAAGACTTGTTAAGTGGCTTTTTTATCCTTCTTCTACATTGAATATAGATCCAGATTTCATTGCTTTTCAACTATTTGTTAAAAGCTTGACAGTTGTTAATAACGCAGCAGAGAGAGCCGTAAAAGCAATCTTTAAATCACTCACGATTACACATCTTTTTAGTTTGCATACATGCTCCAAAAAATTT